>JALPQI010008147.1:0-45598 GCA_025490895.1 Thaumatotibia leucotreta
GTGTCTCTTGTGGGAAGAGTCGCAAGTATGTCAGGCGGTTTGTGCGATCTATTCTCTCTGTGTCTCTTGTGGGAAGAGTCGCAAGTATGTCAGGCGGTTTGTGCGCTCTATTCTCTCAGTGTCTCTCTTGGCAAGAGTCGCAAGTTTGTCAGACGGTTTGTACGCCCTATTTTTTCTATATCATATGGTAATACGTAATTCACAAAGGTACTTTTAGCATGTCTGTAATGTTGATTGATCAATGATTTGCCAACATCAAAACTTTTATCTATAAGAGTAGACTCCATTGGCAGTTTTATCCATTGCAACGATACGTATAGGCACCAGATTGATTCAAATGCTTTTCATATAATAATTATATCCTATTCACCACGAGACACGATGATGTAGTCTTACGGTTTAAGCCATGTTCGGCAGTGAACTCCTTTACCGATTTTGTTAAGTAATGGGAAATTGGAAGGTCTTACTTGTGTTTCTAACTGTGAAGGTTATTATATAATAAATACGAATAAATGCAATGTAGCAGGGAACTATGACGCCGGCTACAAACAATAACTCTTTTTGAGACCTTTTCATATAATATATCCTATTCACCACGAGACACGATGAGGTAGTCTTACGGTTTAAGCCATGTTCGGCTTTAGGCATAGAGGAGACTTTTAGTTAATGGTTTCGCTTACATCGGATTGAGGTCGGAGGAATTCGAAAGGATTCTTAGCGTCTGAAGCTAAATTCACTTATAAATGCAAATCAGTGTACGATCCGCCTCCCATTGGGACACGCCATTCGAAAACCTGGGATTTCATCGCATGGAATTCAGTACACTGGCATTGTACCCCCCTTTTCGCCGGCAAAATTATGTGCACTATTTGAAGTTCCAACGAACCCTCGCTGGGCGTAGACAAGGGAGTTCATAGTTTTAATGAAGGTTTAAAATCGGAGGTTTGAAATGAATACTGTTAAACTTATTTAAGGTTGGCGTAAAGTACAATACTTGTAATATGAGGAATGTTGCTGTTCTGTTTTGGACCTGGAACGATGGGGCAAAGTTATACCGCAACAGCGCCGTCAGACGACACAGTTCCGTGCCGTGCCGTACGGCCAGGATCATGGCGAGATAATTACACATTAGGCTCTGCAGCCTGCACATGCCAGGATCGTTGCCAGAAGGTCAAAAAAATGTTTTCCAACAATTCCTATACGCAGTTTCACTTGTTATTGTTACAATGTGTTATATAATGGAAACTACTTCAAAGTATATCTGAAGACGTGGTTCCCTGGCAGGCCGAGCGCGTTTCCCCAAGTCCACGGAGTCGGAAGTCGCGGTGGCGCTATCGCCGTAATCACGGGGCACGGCCAGATGGCCACCGAGGCAGCAGTCGCGAGGAGAGCCGCTGTTCCACCACGCCTGGCAGCACAAGTACTGGTCTTATTTGCGTTGTTTAAAATTCGATTGTACCAAGTGATAATTTATTGAAAAAAATCCTGTCTGATCTGTAAATATTGATGAACGGAACCGGCTACGTGTTTTAAGCAGATAACAACTTAAACACTATTCTGTGTGCAGCTTCAAGCCTGATGAGGCTCATTGAGGGCTACCACTGCATCCCTCAGTCATAACTGGCCACAGACAATAGTAATAGTACAACCTCTTCTCGCATGTATAACGGCTTGCAGTCATCATCATGTCGATACAATATGCGTAGATACACCTAACAAGTCAAATTTATTTGTAAAATGGGCTTGTTACGTCAGAATAATTAAATAAAGTACCATTCGATGCTGATCCGTTTACATCGGAGGATCTTCCAAGAGACGAAAGATGTAAATCAAGTAGGTGTTATTTATTTCACGTGCAAATATACTACTTTTGAAGTTATTTGTACATGATTAAAATGATTGACGACTAATGATTAATAATAAACAATAAAACTATTTCGGATCACCCTAAATGGAGCGTGACGTCAAATTGATGTCATCGGCATGAAAATTACGGGTCCTGGTGATCTGTATTACTATAGTTAAAAAAATATTGTTCTGTTATTCTGTCAATATGTCGATTCTCATTACTTTTGGATCACCCCTCGTAGTTTCGATGTCTACTTCCGTGGTGGTGATGCCCCCCATAGGGACAGGCATTTCGAAAATCTGTGATTTCATCGCATGGAATTCAGTACACTGGCATTGTACCCCTTTTTCGCCGGCAAAATTATATGCACTATTCGAAGTTCTAACGAACCCTCGCTGGGCGTGGACAAGGGAGTTCGAAGTTTCAATTAAGGTTTAAAATCGGAGGTTTGAAATGAATATTTACAGTTATACTTAGTTAAGGTTGGCGTAAATCAGGTTTCAGGAGTTATCTACGTCCATGTAGCAAATTTACTACCGCCGAACGGTAATTTGTTGGGAGGAGGACCTATTGGGTTTGTGCATGGTGCCGAGTAAAATAGTATGTAGCCCCTAAGGGATTTGAACCCCATTGTGGATTTAACTTAATTATGGTGAGACGCCACTATTAACTACTGATATTATTATGAACATTCGGTCTCTAGCCGTGTGCCGATGTATCCCTCGTAAGGTCTTACTTGTGTTTCTAACTGTGAAGATTATTTTATACAAAAACGAGAAAATGCAATACAGCAGGGAACTATGACGCCGGCCACAAACAGTAACTCTTTTGGAGACCTGTTCCTCTTTTGGAGCCTCCTTGTAAGAGTCATAAGGTATGTCAGGCAGTTTGTGCGCTCTATTCTCTCTGTGTCTCTTCTGGCAAGAGTCGCAAGTATGTCAGGCGGTTAGTGCGCTCTATTCTCTCTGTGTCTCTTCTGGCAAGAGCCGCAAGTATGTCAGGCGGTTTGTGCGCTCTATTCGCTCTGTGTCTCTTCTGGCTAGAGCCGCAAGTATGTCAGGCGTTTTGAGCGCTCTATTCTCTCTGTGTCTCTTCTGACAAGAGTCGCAAGTATGTCAGGCGTTTTGAGCGCTCTATTCTCTCTGTGTCTCTTCTGGCAAGAGTCGCAAGTATGTCAGGTGGTTTGTAAGCTCTATTCTCTCTGTGTCTCTTCTGGCAAGAGTCGCAAGTATGTCGGGCGGCTTGTGGGCTCTTTTCTCTCTGTGTCTCTTCTGGCAATTGAGAGTCTCAATTATGTCAGGCGGTTTGTGCGCTCTATTCTCTCTGTATCTTTTCTGGCGAGAGTCGCAAGTATGTCAGGCGGTTTGTGCGGTCTATTCTCTCTGTGTCTCTTCTGGCAAGAGTCGCAAGTATATCAGGCAGTTTGTGCGGTCTATTCTCTCTGTGTCTCTTCTGGCAAGAGTCGCAAGTATGTCAGGCGGTTTGTGCGCTCTATTCTCTCTGTGTCTCTTCTGGCAAGAGTCGCAAGTATGTCAGGCGGTTTGTGCGGTCTATTCTCTCTGTGTCTCTTCTGGCAAGAGTCACAAGTATGTCAGGCGGTTTGTGCGCTCTATTCTCTCTGTGTCTCTTCTGGCAAGAGTCGCAAGTATGTCAGGCGGTTTGTGCGTTCTAATCTCTTTGTGTCTCTTCCGGCAAGAGTCGCAAGTATGTCAATTTTCTCTGTATCATATGGTAATACGTAATTCACAAAGGTACTTTTAGCATGTCTGTGATGTTGATTGATCAATGATTTTGGGTTTAACTGAATTATGATAAGACGCTAATATTAAACATTCGGTCTCTAGCCGTGTGCCGATGTGTCCCTCGTAAGGTCTTACTTTTGGTTCTAACTACTGTGAAGATAATTAAACAAAAACGAAAAAATACAATAAAGCAGGGAACTATGACGCCGTTCACCATTAGTAGGTGCTTTGGCGACGTGCCGTTACTGCCGTTAGGCTTTACATATACCAGCTATTGACAAATCTATGAGAAATAACAACTGCCTTGATTATTTCTTTGTGAGGTTGGTGAAAGATTTTGTGAGATCTGGCAAAAGTCACAAGTATGTCAGGCGGTTTGTGCGCTCTATTCTCTCTGTGTCTCTTCTGGCAAGAGTCTCAATTACATCAGGCGGTTTATGCGGTCTTTTCTCTCTGTGTCTCTTCTGGCAAGAGTTAACTGATATGTCAGGTGGTTTGTGCGCTCTATTTTCTCTGTGTCTCTTCTGGCAAGAGTCGCAAGTATGGTTTGGTAGTAGGTATATACATATAATCAAAAGTTTTAGTGCATTAGTTACTTATATTAATACATAGGTATATTAATTATGTTTATCATTAACTATATAAAAACAATGTCATTTTAATAATAATTAATTACAATTACAAATTTTTGTCACATAAGGTAGGTAGTGGTGGCTAGGTGTACGACGAGTAGTTACGAGTAGGTATTATCTGGATACTAATTACAATTCACTTTGTATAAATTCGTTAGTATTGTAACATGCCAACTCACAGAGCAGCGATTTCAATTTGTTTGTGAATATTGTGTCACTAGCAGAGTTTTTTATGTCGATTGGAATACAGTTATAAATTCTAGGGCCGAAGACGCTGAGTGATGCACGCGACTTAGCGAGCCGTCGCCGCGGGGGCGCGAGCAGGTTTAGCGCGCGACACCTCTCGCTTCTGACGCCGTATGCAGAGTAGTTATGCTGGTTAGCCCTTACATATTTGCAAGCAGTAAAGATATATACACTGGGCAGAGTTAAGATTTTATATTGTTTGAAAAGTTCTTTGGCGGGGTGATCAGCCGGTTTACGGGCGATTATTCGTAATGCGCGCTTTTGAAGCTTAAATGGCCTATCACGGTCAGCAGATGTTGCCCACAAATCGACTCCCTGTATTAGGATAGAATGGAAATATCCATAGTATGCTTTTTTTAGGTTATCGATGGATAGTGTGGGTGCGAGCCGAGATAGTGCATAGCATGCCGAGGCCAGTTTATTGCATACTTGGTCAATGTGGGGAATCCATGTTAATCCGGAGTCAATGGTGAAACCTAGATATTTAACGGCCTGAACCTGAGGGACTGGAATGTTGTTGATTGAGATGTTCAGTTGAAAATCCTCTTTTTTTCTTAACATGAAGTGTATTATGTTTGTTTTGTCTATATTCAATGACATCCCGTTAGCTGAGAACCAAGAAGATATGTTGTGCATTACTGCGGTTAATTTGGATATTAAGTTATCAACGTTATCAGAATTTACAATGATGCATGTCAGGCGGTTTGTGCGCTCTATTCTCTCTGTATCTCTCCTGGCAAGAGTCTCAAGTATGTCAGGCGGTTTGTGCGCTCTAATCTCTCTGTGTCTCTTCTGGCAAGAGTCTCAAGTATGTCAGGCGGTTTGTGCGATCTATTCTCTCTGTCTCTCTTCTGGCAAGAGTTGCAAGTATTATCAGGCGGTTTGTGCGCTCTTTTCTCTCTGTGTCTCTTCTGGCAAGAGTCGCAAGTATGTCAGACGGTTTGTGCGCTCTATTTTCTCTGTATCATATGGTAATACGTAATTCACAAAGGTTCTTTTAGCATGTCTGTGTAAAGTTAAATATTAGGTTTATGCATGGTGCCGAGTAAAAGAGTATGTACCCCGTCTCGTTAGCTAAGGGATTTAAACCCCATTGTGTGTTTAACTTAATAATGGTAAGAGGTATGTAACACGCCCAACAGGCGCAAATATTAACTACTGATATTATTATGAACATTCGGTCTCTAGCCGTATGCCGATGTGTGCCTCGTAAGGTTTGAGCGCTCTGTTCTCACTCTGTCTCTTCTGGCAAAAGTAGCAAGTATGTCAGGCGGTTTGTGTGCTCTATTCTCTCTGTGTCTCTTCTAGCAAAAAATGCAAATATGTCAGGCGGTTTGTGCGCTCTATTCTTTCTGTATGAAATGGTAATACGTAATTCACAAAGGTACTTTTAGCATGTCTGTGTAACGTAAATTATTGGGTATATGCATGGTGCCGAGTAAAAGAGTATGTACCCCGCCTCGTTAGCTAAGGGATTTAAACCCCATTGTGGGCGTAACTTAATTATGGTAAGAGGTATGTAACACGCCCAACAGGCTCCAATATGAACTACTGATATTATTATGAACATTCGGTCTCTAGCCGTGTGCCGATGTGTGCCTCGTAAGGTTTGAGCGCTCTATTCTCTCTGTGTCTCTTCCGGCAAGAGTCGCAAGTATGTCAGGCGGTTTGTGCGCTCTATTCTCTCTGTGTCTCTTCTGGCAAGAGTCGCAATTATGTCAGGCGGTTTGTGCGCTCTGTTCTCTGTGTGTCTCTTCTGGCAAGAGTCGCAAGTATGTCAGGCGGTTTGTGCGCTCTATTCTCTCTGTGTCTCTTCTGGCAAAAGTCGCAAGTATGTCAGGCGGTTTGTGCGCTCTATTCTCTCTGTATCAAATGGTAATACGTAATTCACAAAGGTACTTTTAGCATGTCTGTGATGTTGATTGATCAATGATTTTGGGTTCAACTTAATTATGGTAAGACGCCAATATAAAACATTCGGTCTCTAGCCGTGTGCCGATGTGTCCCTCGTAAGCTCTCACTTGTGTTACTAACTACTGTGAAGATTATTATACAAAAAACGAACAAATACAATAAAGCAGGGAACTATGACGCCAACCACCATCAGGAGGTGCTTTGGCGACGTGCCGTTAGGCTTTATACCGGCTATTGACAAACCTACGAGAAATAACACCTGCCTTGATCTTTTTATTGTCAGGTCGGTGAAAGATTTTGCAAGATCTGGCAAAAGTCACAAGTATGTCTGGCGATTTGTGCGCTCTATTCTCTCTGTGTCTCTTCTGGAAAGAGTCGCAAGTATGTCAGGCGGTTAGTGCGCTCTATTCTCTCTGTGTCTCTTCTGGCAAGAGTCGCAAGTATATCAGGCGGTTTGTGCGCTCTATTCTCTCTGTGTCTCTTCTGGCAATAGTCGCAAGTATGTCAGGCGGTTTGTGCGCTCTATTCTCTCTGTATCAAATGGTAAAACGTAATTCACAAAGGTACTTTTAGCATGTCTGTGATGTTGATTGATCAATGATTTTGGGTTTAACTTAATTATGGTAAGACGCCAATATAAAACATTCGGTCTCTAGCCGTGTGCCGATGTGTCCCTCATAAGTTCTTACTTGTGTTACTAACTACTGTGAAGATTATTATACAAAAAACGAACAAATACAATAAAGCAGGGAACTATGACGCCAACCACCATCAGGAGGTGCTTTGGCGACGTGCCGTTAGGCTTTATACCGGCTATTGACAAACCTACGAGAAATAACACCTGCCTTGATCTTTTTTTTGTCAGGTCGGTGAAAGATTTTGCAAGATCTGGCAAAAGTCACAAGTATGTCAGGCGGTTTGTGCATTCTGCTTTCTCTGTCTCTTCTGGCAAGAGCCGCCAGTATGTCAGGCGGTGTGTGCGCTCTATTCTCTCTGCATCAAATGATAATACGTAATTCACGAAGGTACCTTTAGCATGTCTGTGACGTAAATTATTGGGTTAATGCATGGTGCCGAGTAAAGGAGTATGTACCTCGCCTCGTTAGCTAAGGGATTTAAACCCCTTTGTGGGCGTAACTTAATTATGGTAAGAGGTATGTAACACGCCCAACAGGCGCCAATATGAACTACTGATATTATAATGAACATTCCGTCTCTAGCCGTGTGCCGATGTGTGCCCCGTAAGGCTTGTGCGCTCTATTCTCTCTGTATCAAATGGTAATATGTAATTCACAAAGGTACTTTTAGCATGTCGGTGTAACGTAAATTATTGGGTTTATGCATGGTGCCGAGTAAAAGAGTACGTACCCCGCCACGTTAGCTAAGGGATTTAAACCCCATTGTGGATTTAACTTAATTATGGTAAGAGGTATGTAACACGCCCAACAGGTGCCAATATTAACTACTGATATTATTATGAACATTTGGTCTCTAGCCGTGTGCCGATGTGTGCCCCGTAAGGTTTGAGCGCTCTATTCTCACTCTGTCTCTTCTGGCAAAAGTCGCAAGTATGTCAGGCGGTTTGTGCGCTCTATTCTCTCTGTGTCTCTTCTGGCAAGAGTCGCAAGTATGTCAGGCGGTTTGTGCGCTCTATTCTCTCTGTGTCTCTTCTGGCAAGAGTCGCAAGTATGTCAGGCGGTTTGTGCGCTCTATTCTCTCTGTATCAAATGGTAATACGTAATTCACAAAGGTTCTTTTAGCATGTCTGTGTAAATTAAAATATTGGGTTAATGCATGGTGCCGAGTAAAAGTGTATGTACCCCGCCTCGTTAGCTAATGGATTTAAACCCCATTGTTGGTTTATCTTAATTATGGTAAGAGGTATGTAACACGCCCAACAGGCGCCAATATCAACTACTGATATTATTATGAATTTTCGGTCTCTAGCCGTGTGCCGATGTGTGCCTCGTAAGGTTTGTGCGCTCTATTCTCCCGTCTCTCCTTGTAAGAGTCATAAGATATGTCAGGCGGTTCGTGCGCTTTATTCTCTCTGTGTCTCTTCTGGCAAGAGTCGCAACTATGTCAGGCGGTTCGTGCGCTTTATTCTCTCTGTGTTTCTTCTGGCAAGAGTCGCAAGTATGTCAGGTGCTTTGTGCGCTCTATTCTCTCTGTGTCTCTTCTGACAAGATTCGCAAGTATGTCAGGTGCTTTGTGCGCTCTATTTTCTCTGTATCATATGGTAATACGTAATTCACAAATGTACTTTTAGCATGTCTGTGATGTTGATTGATCAATGATTTTGGGTTTAACTTAATTATGGTAAGACGCCAATATTAAACATTCGGTCTCTACCCGTCTGCCGATGTGTCCCTCGTAAGCTTTTACTTGTGTTACTAACTACTGTGAAGATTATTATACAAAAACGAACAAATACAATAAAGCAGGGAACTATGACGCCGACCACCATGAGTAGGTGCTTTGGCGACGTGCCGTTAGGCTTTATACCGGCTATTGACAAACCTACGAGAAATAACACCTGCCTTGATCTTTTTTTTGTGAGGTCGGTGAAAGATTTTGCAAGATCTGGCAAAAGTCACAATTATGTCAGGCGGTTTGTGCATTCTACATTCTCTATGTCTCTTCTGGCCAGAGTCGTCAGTATGTCAGGCGGTATGTGCGCTCTATTCTCTCTGTATCAAATGGTAAAACGTAATTCACAAAGATACTTTTAGCATGTCTGTGTAACGTAAATTATTGGGTTAATGCATGGTGCCGAGTAAAAGAGTATATACCCCGCCTCGTTAGCTAAGGGATTTAAACCCCATTGTGTGTTTAACTTAATTATGGTAAGAGGTATGTAACACGCCCAACAGGCGCCAATATTAACTACTGATATTTTTATGAACATTTGGTCTCTAGCCGTGTGCCGATGTGTGCCTCGTAAGGTTTGAGCGCTCTATTCTCACTCTGTCTCTTCCGGCAAAAGTCGCAAGTATGTCAGGCGGTTTGTGCGCTCTATTCTCTCTGTGTCTCTTCTGGCAAAAGTCGCAAGTATGTCAGGCTGTTTGTGCGCTCTTTTCTCTCTGTGTCTCTTCTGGCAAGAGTCGCAAGTATGTCAGGCTGTTTGTGCGCTCTTTTCTCTCTGTGTCTCTTCTGGCATGAGTCGCAAGTATATCAGGCGTTTGTGCGCTCTATCCTCTCTATGTCTCTTCTGGCAAGAGTTGCAAATATGTCAGTCGGTTTGTGCGCTCTATTCTCTCTGTATCAAATGGTAATATGTAATTCACAAAGGTACTTTTAGCATGTCTGTGATGTTGTTTGATCAATGATTTTGGGTTTAACTTAATTATGGTAAGACGCCAATATTAAACATTCGGTCTCTAGCCGTGTGCCGATGTGTCCCTCGTAAGCTCTTACTTGTGTTACTAACTACTGTGAAGATTATTATACAAAAAACGAACAAATACAATAAAGCAGGGAACTATGACGCCAACCACCACCAGGAGGTGCTTTGGCGACGTGCCGTTAGGCTTTATACCGGCTATTGACAAACCTACGAGAAATAACACCTGCCTTGATCTTTTTATTGTCAGGTCGGTGAAAGATTTTGCAAGATCTGGCGAAAGTCACAAGTATGTCAGGCGGTTTGTGCATTCTGCTTTCTCTGTCTCTTCTGGCAAGAGCCGCCAGTATGTCAGGCGGTGTGTGCGCTCTATTCTCTCTGCATCAAATGATAATACGTAATTCACGAAGGTACCTTTAGCATGTCTGTGACGTAAATTATTGGGTTAATGCATGGTGCCGAGTAAAGGAGTATGTACCCCGCCTCGTTAGCTAAGGGATTTAAACCCCATTGTGGGCGTAACTTAATTATGGTAAGAGGTATGTAACACGCCCAACAGGCGCCAATATTAACTACTGATATTATTATGAATATTCGGTTTCTAGCCGTGTGCCGATGTGAGCCTCGTAAGGTTTGTGCGCCCTATTCTCTCTGTGTCTCTCCTTGTAAGAGTCACAAGTATGTCAGGCGGTTTGTGCGGTCCATTCTCTCTGTGTCCCTTCTGGCAAGAGTCGCAAGTATGTCAGGCGGTTTGTGCGCTCCATTCTCTCTGTGTCTCTTCTGTCAAGAGTCTCAATTATGTCAGACAGTTTTCGCGCTCTTTTCTCTCTGTATCAAATGGTAATACGTAATTCACAAAGGTACTTTTATCATGTCTGTGCTGTAACCTAAAATATTGGGTTTCTGCATTGTGCCGAGTAAAGGAGTATGTACCCCGCCTCGTTAGCTAAGGGATTTAAACCCCATTGTGGGTTTAACTTAATTATGGTAAGAGGTATGTAACACGCCCAACAGGCGCCAATATTAACTACTGATATTATTATGAACATTCGGTCTCTAGCCGTGTGCCGATGTGTGCCTCGTATGGTTTGAGAGCTATATTCTCACTCGGTCTCTTCTGGCAAGAGTCGCAAGTATGTCAGGCGGTTTGTGCGCTCTATTCTCTCTGTGTCTCTTCTGGCAAAAGTCGCAAGTATGTCAGGCGGTTTGTGCGCTCTATTCTCTCTGTGTCTCTTCTGGCAAAAGTCGCAAGTATGTCAGGCGGTTTGTGCGCTCTATTCCCTCTGTGTCTCTTCTGGCAAGAGTCGCAAGTATGTCAGGCGGTTTGTGCGCTCTATTCTCTCTGTGTCTCTCCTGGCAAGAGTCTCAAGTATGTCAGGCGGTTTGTGCGCTCTTTTCTCTCTGTGTCTCTTCTGGCAAGAGTCGCAAGTATGTCAGACGGTTTGTGCGCTCTATTTTCTCTGTATCAAATGGTAATACGTAATTCACAAAGGTACTTTTAGCATGTCTGTGTAACGTAAATTATTGGGTATTTGCATGGTGCCGAGTAAAAGAGTATGTACCCCGCCTCGTTAGCTAAGGGATTTAAACCCCATTGTGGATTTAACTTAATTATGGTAAGAGGTATGTAACACGCCCAACAGGCACCAATATTAACTACTGATATTATTATGAACATTCGGTCTCTAGCCGTGTGCAGATTTGTGCCTCGTAAGGTTTGAGCGCTCTTTTCTCACTCTGTCTCTTCTGGCAAAAGTCGCAAGTATGTCAGGCGGTTTGTGTGCTCTATTCTCTCTGTGTCTCTTCTGGCAAAAGTTGCAAATATGTCACGCGGTTTGTGCGCTCTATTCTCTCTGTATCAAATGATAACACGTAATTCACAAAGGTACTTTTAGCATGTCTGTGTAACGTAAATTATTGGGTTAATGCATGGTGCCGAGTAAAAGAGTATGTTCCCCGCCTCGTTAGCTAAGGGATCTAAACCCCATTGTGGATTTAACTTAATTATGGTAAGAGGTATGTAACACGCCCAACAGGCGCCAATATTAACTACTGATATTATTATGAACATTCGGTCTCTAGCCGTGTGCCGATGTGTGCCTCGTAAGGTTTGAGCGCTCTTTTCTCTCTGTGTCTCTCCTTGTAAGAGTCACAAGTATGTCAGGCGGTTTGTGCGGTCCATTCTCTCTGTGTCTTTTCCGGCAAGAGTCGCAAGTATGTCAAGCGGTTTGTGCGATCTATTCTCTCTGTCTCTCCTTGTAAGAGTCATAAGGTATGTCAGGCGGTTTGTGCGGTCTTTTCTCTCTGTGTCTCTTCTGGCAAGAGTCACAAGTATGTCAGGCGGTTTGTGCGCTCTATTCTCTCTGTGTCTCTTCTGGCAAGAGTCGCAAGTATGTCAGGCGGTTTGTGCGCTCTATTCTCTCTGTGTCTCTTCTGGCAAGAGTAGGTTCTGGCTAGGCTTTTAGGGATTAAATTTGTGTAATAAGTAAGGCCGCACGAGGAGCATGTCGATTATGATTACTTTTCCATCACCCCTCGTAGTTTCGATGTCTACTTTCGTGTTGGTGATGCACCCCTTTGGGACAGGCATTTCGAAATCCTGTGATTTCATCGCATGGAATTCAGTACACTGGCATTGTACCGCCTTTTCGCCCGAAAAATTATATGCACTATTCGGTAGTAGAACGGTAGTTTGTTGGGAGGAGGACCTGTTGGGTTTATGCATGGTGCCGAGTAAAATGGTATGTACCCCCTAAGGGATTTCTACCCCATTGTGGGTTTAACTCAATTATGGTGAGACGCCAATATTAACTACTGATATTATTATGAACATTCGGTCTCAAGCCGTTTGCCGATGTGTCCCTCGTAAGGTCTTACTTGTGTTTCTAACTGTGAAGATTATTATACAAAAACGAGAAAATGCAATACAGCAGGGAACTATGACGCCGGCCACAAACAGTAACTCTTTTGGAGACCTGTTCCTCTTTTGAAGACTCCTTGTAAGAGTCATAAGGTATGTCAGGCGGTTTGTGCGGTCTACTCTCTCTGTGTCTCTCCTTGTAAGAGTCTCAAGTATGTCAGGCGGTTTGTGCGCTCTATTCTCTCTGTGTCTCTTCTGGCTAGAGTCGCAAGTATGTCAGGTGCTTTGTGCGCTCTATTTTCTCTGTATCATATGGTAATACGTAATTCACAAATGTACTTTTAGCATGTCTGTGATGTTGATTGATCAATGATTTTGGGTTTAACTTAATTATGGTAAGACGCCAATATTAAACATTCGGTCTCTAGCCATCTGCCGATGTGTCCCTCGTAAGCTCTTACTTGTGTTACTAACTACTGTGAAGATTATTATACAAAAACGAACAAATACAATAAAGCAGGGAACTATGACGCCAACCACCATGAGTAGGTGCTTTGGCGACGTGCCGTTAGGCTTTATACCGGCTATTGACAAACCTACGAGAAATAACACCTGCCTTGATCTTTTTTTTGTGAGGTCGGTGAAAGATTTTGCAAGATCTGGCAAAAGTCACAATTATGTCAGGCGGTTTGTGCATTCTACTTTCTCTATGTCTCTTCTGGCCAGAGTCGCCAGTATGTCAGGCGGTGTGTGCGCTCTATTCTCTCTGTATCAAATGATAATACATAATTCACAAAGGTACCTTTAGCATGTCTGTGACGTAAAATATTGGGTTAATGCATGGTGCCCAGTAAAAGAGTATGTACCCCGCCTCGTTAGCTAAGGGATTTAAACCCCATTGTGGGTTTAACTTAGTTATGGTAAGAGGTATGTAACACGCCCAACAGGCGCCAATATCAACTACTGATATTATTATGAACATTCGGTCTCTAGCCGTGTGCCGATGTGTGCCTCGTAAGGTTTGTGCGCTCTATTCTCCCTGTGTCTCTCCTTGTAAGAGTCATAAGATATGTCAGGCGGTTTGTGCGCTCTATTCTCTCTCTGTCTCTTCTGGCAAGAGTCGCAAGTATGTCAGGCGGTTTGTGCGCTCTATTCTCTATGTGTCTCTTCTGGCAAGAGTTTCAAGTATGTCAGACGGTTTGTGCGCTCTATTTTCTCTGTATCATATGGTAATACGTAATTCACAAAGGTACTTTTAGCTTGTCTGGGATGTTGATTGATCAATGATTTTGGGTTTAACTTATTTATGGTAAGACGCCAATATTAAACATTCGGTCTCTAGCCGTGTGCCGATGTGTCCCTCGTAAAGTCTTAGTAGTTATTCTAACTACTGTGAAGATTATTAAACAAAAACGAACAAATACGATAAAGCAGGGAACTATGACGCCGGCCACAATCAGTAGTTGTTTTGGAGACCTGACGTTAGGCTTTAAACCGGCTGTTGACAAACTTACGAGAAATAACACCTGCCTTGATCATTTCTTGAGTTGTTTTGTGAGGTCGGTGAAAGATTTTGCATGATCTGGCAAAAGCCGCAATTATGTCAGGCGGTTTGTGCGCTCTATTCTCTCTGTGTCTCTTCTGGCAAGAGTCGCAAGTATGTCAGGCGGTATGTGCGCTCTTTTCTCTCTGTGTCTCTTCTGGCAAGAGTCTCAATCATGTCAGGCGGTTTGTGCGGTCTATTCTCTCTGTATCTCTTCTGGCAAGAATCGCAAGTATGTCAGATGGTTTGTGCACTCTATTCTCTCTGCGTCTCTTCTGGCAAAAGTCACAAGTATATTAGACAGTTTTTACGCTCTCTTCTCTCTGTATCAAATGGCAATACGTAATTCACAAAGGTACCTTTAGCATGTCTGTGTAACGTAAATTATTGGGTTAATGCATGGTGCCGAGTAAAAGAGTGTGTACCCTGCCTCGTTAGCTAAGGGATTTAAACCCCATAGTGGATTTAACTTAATTATGGTAAGAGGTATGTAACACGCCCAACAGGCACCAATATTAACTACTGATATTATTATGAACATTCGGTCTCTAGCCGTGTGCCGATTTGTGCCTCGTAAGGTTTGAGCGCTCTTTTCTCACTCTGTCTCTGCTGGCTAAAGTCGCAAGAATGTCAGGCGTTTTGTGCGCTCTATTCTCTCTGTGTCTCTTCTGGCAAGAGTCGCAAGTATGTCAGGCGGTTTGTTCGCTCTATTCTCTCTGTATCAAATGATAACACGTAATTCACAAAGGTACTTTTAGCATGTCTGTGTAACGTAAATTATTGGGTTAATGCATGGTGCCGAGTAAAAGAGTATGTTCCCCGCCTCGTTAGCTAAGGGATTTAAACCCCATTGTGGATTTAACTTAATTATGGTAAGAGGTATGTAACACGCCCAACAGGCGCCAATATTAACTACTGATATTATTATGAACATTCGGTCTCTAGCCGTGTGCCGATGTGTGCCTCGTAAGGTTTGAGCGCTCTTTTCTCTCTGTGTATCTCCTTGTAAGAGTCACAAGTATGTCAGGCGGTTTGTACGGTCCTTTCTCTCTGTGTCTCTTCTGGCAAGAGTCGCAAGTATGTCAGGCGGTTTGTGCGCTCTATTCTCTCTGTGTCTCTTGTGGGAAGAGTCGCAAGTATGTCAGGCGGTTTGTGCGCTCTATTCTCTCTGTGTCTCTTCTGGCAAGAGTTTCAAGTATGTCAGACGGTTTGTGCGCTCTATTTTCTCTGTATCATATGGTAATACGTAATTCACAAAGGTACTTTTAGCTTGTCTGGGATGTTGATTGATCAATGATTTTGGGTTTAACTTATTTATGGTAAGACGCCAATATTAAACATTCGGTCTCTAGCCGTGTGCCGATGTGTCCCTCGTAAGATCTTACTTGTGTTACTAACTACTGTGAAGATTATTATACAAAAAACGAACAAATACAATAAAGCAGGGAACTATGACGCCAACCACCATCAGGAGGTGCTTTGGCGACGTGCCGTTAGGCTTTATACCGGCTATTGACAAACCTACGAGAAATAACACCTGCCTTGATCTTTTTATTGTCAGGTCGGTGAAAGATTTTGCAAGATCTGGCAAAAGTCACAAGTATGTCAGGCGGTTTGTGCATTCTGCTTTCTCTGTCTCTTCTGGCAAGAACCGCCAGTATGTCAGGCGGTGTGTGCGCTCTATTCTCTCTGCATCAAATGATAATACGTAATTCACGAAGGTACCTTTAGCATGTCTGTGACGTAAATTATTGGGTTAATGCATGGTGCCGAGTAAAGGAGTATGTACCCCGCCTCGTAAGCTAAGGGATTTAAACCCATTGTGGGTTCAACTTAATTATGGTAAGATGTATGTAACACGCCCAACAGGCGCCAATATTAACTACTGATATTATTATGAACATTCGGTCTCTAGCCGTATGCCGGTGTGTGCCTCGTAAGGTTTGAGCGCTCTATTCTCACTCTGTCTCTTCTGGCAAAAGTCGCAAGTATGTCAGGCGGTTTGTGTGCTCTATTCTCTCTGTGTCTCTTCTGGCAAAAGTTGCAAATATGTCACGCGGTTTGTGCGCTCTATTCTCTCTGTATCAAATGGTAATACGTAATTCACAAAGGTACTTTTAGCATGTCTGTGTAACGTAAATTATTGGGTATATGCATGGTGCCGAGTAAAAGAGTATGTACCCCGCCTCGTTAGCTAAGGGATTTAAACCCCATTGTGGGTTTAACTTAATTATGGTAAGAGGTATGTAACACGCCCAACAGGCACCAATATCAACTACTGATATTATTATGAATATTCGGTCTCTAGCCGTGTGCCGATGTGTGCCTCGTAAGGTTTGAGCGCTCTATTCTCACTCTGTCTCTTCTGGCAAAAGTCGCAAGTATGTCAGGCGGTTTGTGTGCTCTATTCTCTCTGTGTCTCTTCTGGCAAGAGTCGCAAGTATGTCAGGCGGTTTGTTCGCTCTATTCTCTCTGTATCAAATGATAACACGTAATTCACAAAGGTACTTTTAGCATGTCTGTGTAACGTAAATTATTGGGTTAATGCATGGTGCCGAGTAAGAGAGTATGTTCCCCGCCTCGTTAGCTAAGGGATTTAAACCCCATTGTGGATTTAACTTAATTATGATAAGAGGTATGTAACACGCGCAACAGGCGCCAATATTAACTACTGATATTATTATGAACATTCGGTCTCTAGCCGTGTGCCGATGTGTGCCTCGTAAGGTTTGAGCGCTCTATTCTCTCTGTGTCTCTCCTTGTAAGAGTCGCAAGTATGTCAAGCGGTTTGTGCGATCTATTCTCTCTGTGTCTCTTGTGGCAAGAGTAGCAAGTATGTCAGGCGGTTTGTACGGTCCTTTCTCTCTGTGTCTCTTCTGGCAAGAGTCGCAAGTATGTCAGGCGGTTTGTGCGATCTATTCTCTCTGTGTCTCTTGTGGGAAGAGTCGCAAGTATGTCAGGCGGTTTGTGCGCTCTATTCTCTCTGTGTCTCTCTTGGCAAGAGTCGCAAGTTTGTCAGACGGTTTGTGCGCTCTATTTTTTCTATATCATATGGTAATACGTAATTCACAAAGGTACTTTTAGCATGTCTGTAATGTTGATTGATCAATGATTTGCCAACATCAAAACTTTTATCTATAAGAGTAGACTCCATTGGCAGTTTTATCCATTGCAACGATACGTATAGGCACCAGATTGATTCAAATGCTTTTCATATAATAATTATATCCTATTCACCACGAGACACGATGATGTAGTCTTACGGTTTAAGCCATGTTCGGCAGTGAACTCCTTTACCGATTTTGTTAAGTAATGGGAAATTGGAAGATCTTACTTGTGTTTCTAACTGTGAAGGTTATTATATAATAAATACGAATAAATGCAATATAGCAGGGAACTATGACGCCGGCTACAAACAATAACTCTTTTTAAGACCTTTTCATATAATATATCCTATTCACCACGAGACACGATGAGGTAGTCTTACGGTTTAAGCCATGTTCGGCTTTAGGCATAGAGGAGACTTTTAGTTAATGGTTTCGTTTACATCGGATTGAGGTCGGAGGAATTCGAAAGGATTCTTAGCGTCTGAAGCTAAATTCACTTATAAATGCAAATCAGTGTACGATCCGCCTCCCATTGGGACACGCCATTCGAAAACCTGGGATTTCATCGCATGGAATTCAGTACACTGGCATTGTACCCCCTTTTCGCCGGCAAAATTATATGCACTATTTGAAGTTCTAACGAACCCTCGCTGGGCGTAGACAAGGGAGTTCATAGTTTTAATGAAGGTTTAAAATCGGAGGTTTGAAATGAATACTGTTAAACTTATTTAAGGTTGGCGTAAAGTACAATACTTGTAATATGAGGAATGTTGCTGTTCTGTTTTGGACCTGGAACGATGGGGCAAAGTTATACCGCAACAGCGCCGTCAGACGACACAGTTCCGTGCCGTGCCGTACGGCCAGGATCATGGCGAGATAATTACACATTAGGCTCTGCAGCCTGCACATGCCAGGATCGATGCCAGAAGGTCAAAAAAATGTTTTCCAACAATTCCTATACGCAGTTTCACTTGTTATTGTTATAATGTGTTATATAATGGAATCTACTTCAAAGTCTATCTGAAGACGTGGTTCCCTGGCAGGCCGAGCGCGTTTCCCCAAGTCCACGGAGTCGGAAGTCGCAGCGGCGCTATCGCCGTAATCACGGGGCACGGCCAGATGGCCACCGAGGCAGCAGTCGCGAGGAGAGCCGCTGTTCCACCACGCCTGGCAGCACAAGCGATGGTCTTATTTGCGTTGTTTAAAATTCGATGGTACCAAGTGATAATTTATTGAAAAAAATCCTGTCTGATCTGTAGATAAAGGCTGTCCCAGAAGTAAAGAGACAAATTTCAAAATTCCAACTATTTGAAAATATTTTTATTTTTTTAAGAAAAATAACTGTCATGGCCACCGTTTGCCTCAAATCTGTAAAATTTAGCGGGAAATAAGATTGTATTCTTGAAATTTTAATAATGAAGAGAGCTGATCACGAAGTATTTGCTAAAGAGTTGTTCAGAATTATGAATGTTATGGAAAAACGGACACGATATGTAATTTTTTCCAGAGGTAGTAAGAAGAACTACTTTGTATCGAATTATAAAGCGTTTTGAAGAATCGCATGAATACATTTTCAAGAAGATTCTGGGAAAAAAAATGTACTATTTCCGTAGCTATGAACATAAATAAAGAAAAAAATGTGTATGAACGGAATCCTTCGATGTTTGTTAGAGCTGCTGCGGATAAATCGAAAATATTGAAGTCAAGTATAGCTTGTATTAAGACAGGCGACCTAAAGCTTATAGCATTTGCAAAACTATCAGCTTCTAAGTACTATAAGGACCAGGAAGTGCGAGTTTAAAGAGGATGCCGAAGAGCGTATGAAAAAACACTGAAAAAAGTTCTCATAATTGATGATGACACTTATGTGACCGTGGACCCGATGGATATTCCTGGGAAGCAATACTACCATGCGACTTGATGAGACTCCGTAGATTATTGGCTAAAAATTGTAGCGAAGGTCAAATTTTTCAATAAATATCTCGTTTGGCAAGCCATAGACCAAAATGGCAATACGTCTTAACCATATATTTGCACAGGCTCTATGAACGCACGTATTTATTTGAGAGAATGTATGATAATGCGATAAATTTAGTTCATAGATAAGCATTACCAGAGGCAAGAAATTATATTCTGGCCGGATATGACTTCATGCCACTACGCCACGGAAGTCACTCAACATCTAGAGGCAGCAGGTATAGATTTTATACAAAAACTTAACAACGCCCCAAATGTTCCCCAAGCTCCTGGTATTGAAGCTTATTGACCTTTATGTAAACGAGAATATAAAAAACAAACAGAAAAACCCAAATCGTTGACTGGATTTAAGCATAGATGGACTAAATTGGCTAAAATTGTGGCAGCTAGGTCTCGAAAAGCTGTAATGAGACGAGTAGCAATTAGCCTTAGAAAAATTGGCTACAGAGGCTTTACATAAGCAAATTTAATATAAAGTAGCAAATAAAATGAAATTCTGAATGTAACTAAATGTAAATAGTAGTGCTTTGTAGGATTTTTTATTAAATATTTTCATTCGAATCTTGTCTCTTTACTTCTGGGACAGCCCATATTGATGAACGGAACCGGCTACGTGTTTTAAGCAGATAACAACTTAAACACTATTCTGTGTGCAGCTTCAAGCCTGATGAGGCTCATTGAGGGCTAACACTGCATCCCTCAGTCATAACTGGCCACAAACAGTGGTACAAAGTGGAGCCTCTTTTTGCGTATATGACGGCTTGCGTGGTCTATTCTTCCTGTGCCTGAGTGACAGTCAACGCAGTCTTTTTAGGGAATGTAATATACTTATGCCTGTACAAGAAAATATTGTACTTCATTTTTTTGTGCCATGGTGTACATAATTCATAAAGGTACCTTTAACATGTCTCTGGTGTTGATTGATCAATGATTTCTCAAGATCAAAACATTTATCGGCAAGAGTGAACTCTGTTGGCACTGTTGGCAGTTTTATCCATTGCACCATTTGCGACTACAGGCACCATACTTTATTGATTCAAATAGGTACTTGTTATATATCCTATTCACCACGAGAGACAATGAGTCTAGTAGTCTTACAGTTTAAGCCACGTTCACTAGTAAAAATGAAGACAATTCTGTTTATGCGCTGACTTCGATTCGCTAATCCAGATTGTAGGTATTTGATATGAAAGATGCGATGCGAATTCTGCTTGCCGCTGTCACAATCTATTCTCTGTTTTGCCTTTCTTCTTGCAGTTTCGATACATTCGTATGATAATAAGTAAAGCTATTCAAAATAAAGAAATATCTCTGGCGCATTTTGGAAACCGGAAGATTGGAAAAGTGTTTCATACAGCGCAGATGCAAAAAGGTATTTAAATAAATACCCTTTTCCTAACTAGTGCGCAAAAACGAACTTTGCGCACGCTTCGCGCGCGGTAATTTCTCTTTTTGACGCACTTGTTATGAAAAAAAAAGAAAATGAAAATGCATTATCCAAGGTTGTAACACCGTGCCCTCGCTGGGTGTTGACAAGAGAGTTCATAGTTTCAATAATTATGGTTGAGAATCGGGGGTTTGAAATGAATACTGTTATACTAACTTGTAGGCCCTGAAACTGCAACCTGCAAGCACGAGTGCCTAAAATACCTCAATAATAACTTAATTTGTTACTTATTATCTGAACACTTGGGTGCAATTGTCACCCCAAGTGTATTCAGTAGGTGAATCTTTAAATTCTGCGGAATAATCTCAGGCAGACTATTTAAAAAATATGGCAATATTTTTCAGTGTTCTGTCACCATAATAATTTGTAACGCAGGGTATTTCATATTTCTGCACGGCCACTGATCTTGTGATATTATGTTGTACTAGTGTTGGGATATGCTTTTTATTGCTATGCGTTCCAGTGACATGGTGTGCATAATCCATATAGGAACTTTTACATGTGTTAGGATGTACGTAGGTCATTGGTGCTTGTCTGTTTTTATTTGAATAACCACGACAGACGATGAGGTAGTCTTGAGTCTGAAACGATATTCTGTAGTGGGTATAACGACAGTTCTACTTATTATGCTCACTTCAATTCGTCGGTCCAGATATGAAGATGCGAATTCCGCTTGCAGCTGTCGCGATCTATTCTCTCTGTGCCTTCTCGTGCAGAAGACTGGAGATTCTTGCACTTTCGTTACCTATCTCTTTAAGGTAATAAATAAGCTACAAAGAGGCTAATTATGAAACTCATATTTGTGCTCTTTGTCTCTAATTGGAAAAAGGAGGCAGATAGAATTTATATTACCTTATAACATAATCGGGTCCCTACTATATTTCAAGTATCGGATATTTTCTAATCAACAAAGTATAAAATTAATACCATTAGTGCGCCTCGCACATTTCTAACCAGAGTGTTCTTATTATAAAAAAAAGGTTTTCTTTCGGCGGCATCTAAACGCCCGCTAGAAGCGCCCACACTCCTCCGAGCGGGATCCATGCCTTAATTATAATCCGGATGTAGTGGGTTCCCTTCTCAGTTACACTTGTTTAAAAGATTATCGTCAGATTCAACCTTTCTCAAAATTTTGAGAATCTTGAGAATAAGACTGTAGTTGTGGAGGAATTTCTTGAGAAGAGGTTACCTCATTATTGGTTGAGTAATAAAATAAAGTGCTCCGGTAATTTTCCAAAACAAAAATTCTAAAAAATGTCTATACGCACTTTTACATGTTATTGTTACACTGTGTAATATAAACTTAGCCAAATAAACTTGGAAAAATTTACATGTTAAGGCAGAGTAATAAAACTAATTAAATAAAATACCGTTCGATGCTAGTTAATCCGTTTATATCCGCTCTTGTGAAGGTCGGAGGAGTTCGAAAAGTTTCTTAGCGTCTGAAGCAAATTTCACTTTTAAATGCCAATCAGTCTACGGTCCGCCCCTACTTGCGACAGGCTACTCGAAAACCTGTTATTTGATCGCGTAGAATTCGGTACAATAGCATCCCCTTTTCCCCGGCAAAAAATGCACTATGCAAGGTTGTAACGTGCCCTCGCTGGGTGTTGACAAGAGAGTTCATAGTTTCAATAATTATGGTTGAGAATCGGGGGTTTCAAATGAATACTGTTATACTAACTTGTAGGCCCTGCAACCGTATGGCGAAAGGCAAGAATCCGCAGGTCTAAAGAAGACTTCAGACGTTGTGGAGATTTTTTTGTATGCAATGTTGTTTCGAATTAGAAGTCTTGTTGGAATTTCTTGAGAAGAGGTTGCCTCATGGTTGAGTAATAAAATAAATCGCTTCCGTAAATTTTCCAAAAAATATTTACCAAAAATTCAACGCACTTTTACATGTTATGGTTACAACGTGTCATATAATGGAAACTACTTCAAAGTCTATCTGAAGACGTGGTTCCCTGGCAGGCCGAGCGCGTTTCCCCAAGTCCACGGAGTCGGAAGTCGCGGCGGCGCTATCGCCGTAATCACGGGGCACGGCCAGATGGCCACCGAGGCAGCAGTCGCGAGGAGAGCCGCTGTTCCACCACGCCTGGCAGCACAAGCGATGGTCTTATTTGCGTTGTTTAAAATTCGATTGTACCAAGTGATAATTTATTGAAAAAAATCCTGTCTGATCTGTAGATATTGATGAACGGAACCGGTTACATGTTTTTAGCAGATAACAACTGAAACACTATTCTGTGTGCAGCTTCGAGCCTGATGGGGCTCATTGAGGGCTACCACTGCATCTCTCAGTCATAATATAATAGTGGTACAAACTGGAGCCTCTTCTTAACGAACAGAGAAGGTACCTTAAAGATGTCGAGATAACAGGAATTACTGAGACCCGGGGGGAAAATCTACAACATGTGGTGAGCACTGTCTGTACTAAGCTGGGTGTACAGCTGGACCCTCGCGACGTAGACGACGTGAGGCGTGTAGGCAAGAAAAGCGAAGATGCTGCTGACGGGCCAGGCCGGCCGAGACCAGTTGTGGTAACATTCACTCGTCGAGCCCCGAGAGACCAAATGCTTCGTGCTGCGAGGGTACGCAGAGAGCTTAATACGTCTAGCCTGGGTATCCAAGGGAAAAATCGTCCCGTGTACATCAATGAACACCTCACAAAAGAAAACAGAGTACTCTACAGTAAAGCCCGGGCAGTTAAAAATCAACTTAAGTTCAGATTTGCTTGGACATCCAATGGGGCTATTTTTCTGCGCCGTACAGAGACAAGTTCAGTAGTACACATAGCCAGCGAAGCTATTTTGGACAAGTTGACAGCTACTCCAAGTGCACCCTCATTGGTGGAAAACAAAGAAAATACTACACCTAGCCCGGCTGAAGATGGGGGGAGGATGGCTTTTTAGTGGTGCCTCATTTAACAGGGAGTACCATTGTCCTTGTAATTGATCTCATTTTTAGTTATAGAAACTTGATACTCATACCATACTTAGAGATGGTTAGTATGCTTTGTTATTATTCTAATTCTAATAATTTTATAATAATATGCACCTTTAACTACTGTTACTTAATTTTAAGGTGTTCTATTTTTTCTAAGGACAATATGTCACTGTATCCACATATGACAACAATACCTGAACTGATTATATTACTTCTTAATACTTGTAAACATAAACAAAAATACTATACATTGAAATTTAAACACTATCTACCTATTATTAATTTACTAAAAAATAGCATTATGTCAGTTATAATTATTTTTAAGCATAAACTAAATATTGCTATGTTATATAGTAATACTAATAAGCATAACCAGAAACAATTCATAATTCAATTTAAAAATCGCCTACCTTCAATTGTGCTTATGACAATAATAATTAATCTCACTATGCTCTGTATTGAAATTAGTCTCACCAGATCCTTACCAGTACTTCTTTATTCTTGTTGCTTACCGATACTGTGCCACACATTTATTAACCAAATTTATACTGTCAACTATGATCACACTGCTGAGCTCATTTTTAGTTATAGTAACTTGATACTCATACCGTACTTAGAGATGGTTAGTATGCTTTGTTATTATTCTAATTCTAATAATTTTATAATAATATGCACCTTTAACTACTGTTACTTAATTTTAAGGTGTTCTATTTTTTCTAAGGACAATATGTCACTGTATCAACATATGACAACAATTCCTGAACTGATTATATTACTTCTTAATACTTGTAAACATAAACAAAAATACTATACATTGAAATTTAAACACTATCTACCTATTATTAATTTACTAAAAAATAGCATTATGTCAGTTATAATTATTTTTAAGCATAAACTAAATATTGCTATGTTATATAGTAATACTAATAAGCATAAACAGAAACAATTCATAATTCAATTTAAAAATCGCCTACCTTCAATTGTGCTTATGACAATAACAATTAATCTCACTATGCTCTGTATTGAAATTAGTCTCACCAGATCCTTACCAGTACTTCTTTATTCTTGTTGCTTACCGATACTGTGCCACACATTTATTAACCAAATTTATACTGTCAACTATGATCACACTGCTGAGCTATGCAGTTTCAATTACTATATGAATGAACCCATATGCATATTAATATTACACACTCTGTTTTAATGGCCTTACTAGATATAGCAAAAGATCTTGACGCAGCTATGAATATCACTTGCCATGAGCTGGATACCCCCGAGGCCTGTACAGGTTTACTGACACCCACAAATTTCAAAATAATTACTTTTAATATTCGCAGTATTAACAAAAACCTTGACTCTTTCCTTATAAAATTACACACATTTTATGTAACCTTTGATGTCATTATCCTGACTGAGTGTAGGCTGCAGGAAGTGGCCGCAGTAGAACAAATCCCAGGCTACCAATGCTATTATTCTAAACAAAACATTAACCAAAACGGTGGGGTTGTGGCATACATCAAGACTACTTGGAAGGCTACTTGTAGCGAACCTAAATTTAATGAAGCATGCTGTGTTCTAATTGAAATACCCAACTACTTGACAATTCTTGGCTTATATAGATCACCCTCTTTTAAAAACACTACCAACTTTCTGTTAGCACTCGATGATTTACTGAGCAGCCACAATAACAAGCAATTTATCATAGCTGGGGACATAAATATTGATATCTTGTCAACCGGTGTTCACAGAGCTAATGCCTCAGAGTACTTATGCCTTATGGATGAACACGGCTTAGCATCAGCCATATCTAAACCCACGAGACAATCTGCCTGCTTAGACCACATTTTCGTAAGATCTAGATTTAAGGTAACTGGTTTAGTATGTAACACTGATATAACAGACCATAAGATAGTTGCCATTGGACTTACCACCACCAGACCGATATCAGGGGTTCCAAATAGACAAAAATCACTGACAGACTTTAATGGCGTTGCTGCTGAGCTTGCAACAATAAATTGGGATCCGGTCCTGGATACGAATGAACCAAACGTAGCACTCCAAGTATTTATGTCAATCATCAACAAAGTTGTCGAAAATAATACAAGACAAGTGAGACTGAGCAGAACGAAGTTCACGCTCAAGCCATGGATGACCCCAGGCTTGCTTCGATGTTCTCGCCATCGTGATAGGCTACACCTAAAGGCTAAGGAACATCCAAAAGACGCACTCTTGCAGGTGACCTACAATCGTTACAAAAACTTTTTCAATGACCTCCTGAGAAAATTAAAACAGGAATACGAATCGAGTCTACTCAAGTCAAACAAGAAAAACCCAAAAGAACTGTGGAACACAATAGGAAAGATTTGCAACATAACTAAAAAACCCTCTCAACAAACAGACTTAATTAATCCTAAAGAGCCAAAACAGTCCCTAAATAAATGCAATATGTTTTTCTCATCAGTAGGTAAAAAGTTAGCTGATGAAATTATTACTCAAACGGGAGAGACTGAGCAATTCTTAGCCTCAAAAGTAAATTTAAACGAAGGCCCGGCCCAATCCTTTTTTATGTATCCTACAAATATCAACGAAGTGAAAAGTATTATCTCAAATCTTAAATCAAACAGTGCACCAGGTGTAGACGACGTCAGCAGTGGCCTTATCAAAACTATTAGTTTCTATATCTTGCTTCCTCTAACCCACATCTACAACCTAAGTTTAAGTACTGGTCGCTTCCCAGATCAATGGAAAATAGCAAATGTCACTCCAATACATAAGGACGGTCCTAAAAACGAACCTAGTAACTATAGACCAATTTCTTTACTTTGCGTTTTCTCGAAGATTCTGGAGAAACTGGTTAATAATAGACTCATTTCGTTTCTTGAAAAGAATGGCGCACTATCTGAAAGACAGTTCGGCTTCAGAGCGCAGAAGTCTTGCGAAGATGCCGTCTCTTTACTAACTAACCTAATCTCATCCTATTTGGATAATAATAAATCTTGCATCGGCGTCTTCCTAGATTTAGCCAAGGCCTTTGACACTGTATCGAAACCCATTCTACTTCGAAAGCTCGAAAGAATGGGTATTCGGGGTGTGTCACTGGCCTGGTTTGACAGCTACCTATCCAACAGGAAACAAGTTCTGAAAATAGATTCCCAGAGAAGCGACTTGGATAATGTACCTTTTGGAGTCCCGCAGGGGAGTGTACTCGGGCCGACTCTGTTTCTTGTCTACATTAACGACATTCACACTCTTAACTTAGCTAATGCTGAAATAATCTGTTACGCAGATGACACTGTGATACTTTTTAATGGGGACAGTTGGGAAAGTGTGTATGGGTACGCTGAAAGGGGTACGAGTGGCGCCGCATGCTGGTTCCGTAACAACCTACTCACAATCAACAGTAAGAAAACCAAGTTTGTCTGCTTCCACAAATCTGCTGCATCCTGCCCTCCAAATGCGACACGACAAATCAAGTTACATACTTGTGAGATGGAGAACACGCCCTGTCCTTGCGAAACAATATGTCGTACTGAAGTTATTAAATATCTGGGCCTGTACTTAGACGAAAACCTTAACTTTAAAACTCACATCAACTGCCTCGCCAAGAGAATCCGGAAAACTATATACATCTTTAAAAAATTACGGAATTCCGCGGACCTCAGTCTTTTGAAAAATATATACATCGCCCTGTGCCAATCACTTATCACTTACTGTATCTCAGTGTGGGGCAGCGCTGCTAAAACCACAATTCTAGTTGCTGAAAGGGCTCAGCGTTCGGTTCTAAAAGTACTACATAAAAAGCCATTCAGATACCCTACTAACCTCCTATACACAGAAGCCAAGGTTCTGACAGTCCGACAGCTATACATTCATAAAATTTGCCTTTCTGTACACAAAGCAGCCAAAAAATTAGATAATTTTTCAGAGCTTCTTTCTAAACGTGTCTTCAAGTTGCCTGTCCCGAGGGTAAACACCGCTTTTGGCAAGCGTTTTGGTGATGCTAGTAGCATTAAGCTTTACAACATGGCTGTTAAGCAGCAATCAGACATTTGTCGTGCCACAGTACCGGTGGCCAAAGGGTTAATATCGAACTGGTTAATTTCTCTTGATTATTATGAAACCGAGACCTTACTACTATAGTTACCCTAAGAGAGTAGTGATAGTTCTTGTATTGTTTCCTCTTTGTGCAAAACAAATTAAATAAACTTGTTGTTTTTTGATACTCTTTAATTACTTAACAATTTAACTTACAAATTGAGCAAAATGTTTAATGTTCTCCTTGCATGACAAAAATAACTGGTATCCCGCGATACAGGCCTAGCCTAGTGCGGGGACCCCTGCTTCCTAATGTATAGTTCAATAAGAGATGCACAAGAAAACAACATAATTGTAAACATCTAACTTTAAGACCTTGTCTTGTAATACTCTTTGTGCAATAAAGAAATTATTATTATTATCTTTATTTATTAGTTTTCTTAGGTTAGGTATTTTCATAATATGATTATAAAAGTAAAATACAATAAAACATACAAAACCAATACAAAACATATAAACACATTATAAAAAACCTAACCTAGGGTGCCGCCGGCAACGGAGCGGGCCCAAGCTGCCGGTGGTTAAGGTCGCAGAGAGAGGAACCGATGGACTATCCGCGCCGTGTCCAGGATTACCGCCTTCTGCATCTGACCCTTGATCCAGCCATCTAGCGAGAGACTCTTAAGATGTTGGTCGAGACTCTTCGCTATTAAACCGTTCGCTGTAACGACTATCGGGACTATGATCGTCGAGTCAACATCCCACATGGCGGTTATCTCGTGGGCCAGGTCTAGGTACTTACTGGATTTGTCCTTCTCGGCCTTCACGAGATTCTCATCATGGGGGATGGTGACGTCGACGAGCACAGCCCGGCGCTGCGATCGATCTACCAGCACGATATCAGGCTTATTGGCTACAATAGTCCTGTCCGTGATGATAGGTCGATCCCAATAGAGCGTGGCACGACCATTTTCGAGAACTGGCGCAGTTGTGTACTTATAGTACGGCACTTCGACGTCCACAAGGCCGTATTGAAGAGCAAGCTGCTGGTGTATAATACTGGCTACGAGGTTATGTCTGTGCAAGTACTCGGTGTTAGCAATCTGAGAACAACCGGAAATAATATGCCTGAGTGACTCACCGGGACGGCGGCATGCCCGACAAATGTCGACCGTACCGTCCTTCAGGATATATTTCCGGTAGTTATTCGTCATGATAACCTCGTCAGCAATTGCACAGGCAAAACCCTCGGTTTCTCCGAAGAGGTCCCCGAATCGTAGCCAGTTCACCGACGCGAGCAGATCTACGTCAGGTCCCGTGAGGGCCTTGTAGAACCGCCCGTGTAGCTCCTTGCTCTTCCATACCGCCTTGCGGTCCTCGGTGCTTAGTACCACAGGTTTGCGCCAGTTCTCTTTTGCCAAGGAGAGCGGCGTGAAGTTCCGGTCTACTGCCACCACATCACGATGCATCCCGCACTCATTGTTAAGAAAATAGTTTCTAAGATTGTACACCTCGTGGTTGTGGAGGTTTTTGGCATTTAAGAAGCCGCGGCCTCCACACCTCCGCGGGATGTACAATCTCATAACTGATGAGCGCGGGTGTAGCATTCGATGTGTGGTGAGCAGCGTACGGACCCTTCGATCCAGGGCGTCCAGCTCGGTCTGAGTCCACCTTAGTACGCCAAAGGAGTATATGAGTAGGTATGGGCATTACCCAAGAGTTGAAGGCGCGCACTTTGTTGCCTCCTGACAAAAGACTGTTAAGTACTTTTGTGAGCCGGCTGAAAAAGCGCTCCTTCACCGCCTGTCTTATTCCCATATCTTCAATACCCAAAGACTGTGACATACCAAGGTATTTATAGGTTTCTGCTTCCGAGATAGATCTGAACGACATTGTCTCGGAAAGCTGTAAATTTGCTGAATTTACTACTTTCCCCCGCTGCACATGCATAACCGCACACTTATCGACACCAAACTCCATATTGATGGCACTACTGAAAACTTCTGTGGTTCGCAGTAGCTCCAACAAGTCTTGGCTATTTGGCGCAAATAATTTGAGATCATCCATGTACAGAAGGTGAGAAATGACTTCACCCTCTCTCCGAAGCCGGCAACCTAGTCCTGAATCCTTCAGCAGGGTGCTGAGGGGATTCAGAGCTAGGCAGAACCATAAGGGACTCAGACTGTCACCCTGGAATATTCCTCGCTCGATCCTTATGAAGTCCTGCGGGCCAGAGTGGTCATCTCCGCCTCCTGGTTGACGAAGGACTGTGGTCCACTGCCCCATACACGCGCCGAGAAAGGATCTTAAAGCTGCATCAACTTTATACAGCTCCAAGACCCTCTTCAACCATGAATGAGGCACCGAATCATAGGCCTTCTTGTAGTCAATCCAAGCGGCGGAGAGGGCCCCTTTGTTACGCCGGACTTGCTGGCAAATGGTCATGTCGATGAGGAGGAGCTCTTTAGTACCACGGGACCCAACCCTACATCCATTTTGAGCAGAGGCCAGAACATTGTTCGCAACAATGTGCGTGTTAATTTTTGCTCTCAAAATGGATGTAAGGAGCTTGTAGAGTGTAGGCAAGCACGTGATGGGTCGGTAGTTTTTCGGTTCCGCGGTACTACCGGCCTTGTAGAGCAGGAAGGTTACACCTGTTGTTAAGGAAGGAGGCAGGGAACCAAGCTCAAGGGCTTGTCGGAATTGCGCTGCTAATCGGGAGTGCGAGCACCGAAACCATTTTATCCAGAAATTGTGCAATCCGTCCGGTCCAGGACTTTTCCAGTTCTGGGCAGGTCGGATGGCACAAGTTACGTCATCGGCACTGATGGCAACTGCCTCCATAGGTTCGATGCTCTCGCACTCACGTTCAACAATGTTCATCCAATCGCCCTCAATGTGTCCGACGGGCACCGACCAGATGTTACGCCAGAAATCAGTCATGGCAGTAGCATCCGGCAGATGCGCGTCGGACAAATGATGATCGGTTCCCTCCCACCTTCGGTATAACTTCCTTTGGTCACTTTGGAAGAGGCGGTTCTGTTGAAATCGATCCACACGCTCTCTGTAGCGGCGGATACGGCTTGCCCATGCATAAACTTTCTGCTTCAGAAAGTCAATGCGCTCTGTGAGGTTGGCCATGTAGTCGCCGGGCATGATGCCCGTTCCCGCGAACGCCTGGTTCACAAAGCGCATTACTCGGGGGCGGTTATTGCCCCCCCTGAAGCAGATCAGCTTTGCAATGAGGGTCCTAAACGAGTCGATACGTCGCTCGATCCGCACTTGCCATGCGGGGACACCCCCGGCGGTCCTAGGTGCACGGTCAGCGTCCGGAAACTTGACTCGAGCAACACGGCACGCCGCGATGGCCCCGCAGTACATGATCGAGTGCGTATCGTCCAAATCTTTACTGGACCGTATGTACGGCTCCAGTAAAGCGTTTAGGGCTCCCATTAACGCTAGATTGCGTCTATTCATGGGCAAGCGTGGTAACCGTGGCCTAGAATTGGGTGTGGAGCGATATTCCATAATCGCCTCTTCCAAAGCCCTCCTCAGATGCTCATCAGTTGCAGTACTTACACTCTGACTCGCAAAATACTCCTCATCGGCACTGGGATCAACCCGCGGCGCCCCCGGTGCCAGGTCGGGTGTCGGCACCGGATCCGGCGACGTGGCGGGCTGGTCCCGCGCCGAGGTGGAAGCTGCGCGAGTCGAGAGAGCCTGCAGGCGAAGCCGATCAAGTGTCGAGTCATCCAACCGTTTAGAACGTAGAATGACCCGCACTTGATCCGCTAGTCGCTGCTCCGATACGGCGATGGCGGGTTCAAGAGCCTGAAACAGAGGCAGAATCCTAGAACGGTACGCGGTTAGTCGGGTTCCCCCCTCTGTAGCCTCGTAGTAGGCGCGCATGCAATTCTCATTCATCGTCTGAGTCCATCGCATGCGACGCACTACACCACCGGCAGCGGGAGCCGTGGGCGGGGCAGGATGTCCCGTGGGCCCCAAGCGTGCCGGCAGCGGTGGCCGCCCTCGTCGCGCAGGTGGTCGTGGCGGCGGCGGCGGCGGCGGCCCGCTCTCGTCACTGGATCCGCCTGTGTCGGGCGCCGTAGCAAATTCATCGCCCGACGACGCTGTGGACGGAGAGCTGGACGAGGCGGGCGAAGGTGGAGGTCGTGCGCTGGTAGTCTCCGCTCGTGTTCGACTCCTCGTCTGCATAATAACTTGTGTGGACGCGTCTTGCCGTGTTATTGATCGGCCGTGGCCTTAAATGTCAAAGTCGTTATTTGGAAATATTTGCCTGTTTCCGCATTATTTCACATTTCCACATTATTGGAGTTGTTGTTGACTGATTGAGACAGTTTTATTGCCATTTTCGAGTATAAAACGCGTATAAAAGTAAAATATTAACAAATTTGTTATGCAAACACGTCTGTCAGGTGTCACAGCGGTTTTTTTTTTTTTTTTTTTTTTTTTTTTTTATTTTTTTTTTTTTTTATTATTATTATTATTCTCTTTATTTTACTTTCATCTCAGTTTAGGGTTTTTATAAAATGAATACAAAATTAAAATACAATACAACATACAAAAACAATACAAAATATAAACACTTTATAAAAAACCTAAACTAGGGTGCCGCCGGCAACGGGGCGGGCCCAAGCTTATTATTATTATGTCCTTTATTTATTCTTACTCTTAGGTTAGGTGTTTTACAATATGATTATAAAAGTAAAATACAATACAACATACAAAAACGATACAAAACATATAAACACATTATAAAAAACCTAACCTAGATGGCCGCCGGCAGCGGAGCGGGCCCAAGCTGCCGGTGGTTAGGGCTACAGGGAGAGGAACCGCCGGACTATACGCGCCGTGTCCAGGATTACCGCCTTCTGCATCTGACCCTTGATCCAACCACCTAGCGAGAGCCTCTTGAGGTGTTGATCGAGACTCTTCGCTATGAGACCATTCGCAGAAACAACTATCGGCACAATGATCGCCGAATCAACATCCCACATGTCGGTTACCTCGTGAGCCAAGTCAAGGTACTTACTGGCTTTGTCCTTTTCGGCCTTCACGAGGTTCTCGTCATGGGGGATCGTGATGTCGATGAGCATTGCACGGCGTTGCGATCGATCTATCAGCACGATATCAGGCTTATTGGCTACAATAGTCCTGTCCGTGATGATAGATCGATCCCAATAGAGCGTGGCACGACCATTTTCGAGAACTGCCGCGGGTGTGTACTTATAGTAAGGCACTTCGAAGCCCACAAGGCCGTATTGAAGAGCAAGCTGCTGGTGTATAATCCTGGCTACGAGGTTGTGTCTGTGCAAGTACTCGGTGTTAACAATCTGAGAACAACCGGAAATAATATGCCTGAGTGACTCACCGGGACGGCGGCATGCCCGACAAATGTCGACCGTACCGTCCTTCAGGATATATTTCCGGTAGTTATTCGTCATGATAACCTCGTCAGCAATTGCACAGGCAAAACCCTCGGTTTCTCCGAAGAGGTCCCCGAATCGTAGCCAGTTCACCGACGCGAGCAGATCTACGTCAGGTCCCGTGAGGGCCTTGTAGAACCGCCCGTGTAGCTCCTTGCTCTTCCATACCGCCCTGCGGTCCTCGGTGCTTAGTGCCACAGGTCTGCGCCAGTTCTCTTTTGCCAAGGAGAGCGGCGTGAGGTTCCGGTCTACTGCCACCACATCACGATGCATCCCGCACTCATTGTTAAGAAAATAGTTTCTAAGATTGTACACCTCGCGGTTGTGGAGGTCTTTGGCATTTAAGAAGCCGCGGCCTCCACATTTACGCGGGATGTACAATCTCATAACTGATGAGCGCGGGTGTAGCATTCGATGTGTGGTAAGCAGTTTACGGACCCTTCGATCCAGGGCGTCCAGCTCGGTCTGAGTCCACCTTAGTATGCCAAAGGAGTATGTGAGTATGGGTATTACCCAGGCGTTGAAGGCGCGCACTTTGTTGCCTCCTGACAAAAGACTGTTAAGTACTTTTGTGAGCCGGCTGAAAAAGCGCTCCTTCACCGCCTGTCTAATTCCCATATCTTCAATACCCAAAGACTGTGACATACCAAGATATTTATAGGTTTCTGCTTCCGAGATAGATCTGAACGACATTGTCTCAGAAAGCTGTAAATTTGTTGAATTTACTACTTTCCCCCGCTGCACATGCATAACCGCACACTTATCGACACCAAATTCCATGTTGATGGCACTACTGAAAACTTCTGTGGTTCGCAGTAGTTCCAACAAGTCTTGGCTATTTGGCGCAAATAATTTGAGATCATCCATATACAGAAGGTGAGAAATGACTTCACCCTCTCTCCGAAGCCGGCAACCTAGTCCTGAATCCTTCAGCAGGGTGCTGAGGGGATTCAGAGCTAGGCAGAACCATAAGGGACTCAGACTGTCACCCTGGAATATTCCTCGCTCGATCCTTATAAAGTCCTGCGGGCCAGAGGGGCCATCCCCGCCTCCTGGTTGACGAAGGACTGTGGTCCACTGCCTCATACAAGCGCCGAGAAAGGATCTTAAAGTTGCATTAACTTTATACAGCTCCAAGACCCTTTCCAACCATGAGTGAGGCACCGAATCATAGGCCTTCTTGTAGTCAATCCAAGCGGCGGAGAGGGCCCCCTTGTTACGCCGGACTTGCTGGCAAATGGTCATGTCGATGAGGAGGAGCTCTTTAGTACCACGGGACCCAACCCTACATCCATTTTGAGCAGGAGCCAAAACATTGTTCGAAACAATGTGCGTGTTAATTTTTACTCTCAAAATGGATGTAAGGAGCTTGTACAGTGTGGGCAAGCACGTGATGGGTCGGTAGTTCTTCGCTTCCGTGGTACTACCGGACTTGTAGAGCAGGAAGGTTACTCCAGTTGTTAAGGAAGGTGGCAGGGAACCGAGCTCGAGGGCTTGTTGGAATTGCGTTGCCAATCGTGAGTGTGAACATCGAAACCATTTTAGCCAGAAGTTGTGCAATCCATCCGGCCCAGGACTTTTCCAGTTTTGAGTCGTGCGGATAGCACAACTTACGTCTTCGGGGCTGATGGTAACTGCCCCCATAGGTTCGATGGTCTCGCATTCACGTTCGACAACGGTCATCCATTCACTCTCGGTGTGTCCGACGGGCGCTGACCAGATACTACGCCAGAAATCACTCATGGCAGTAGCATCCGGCAACCGCGCGTCGGACACACGGTAGTCGGTTTCCTCCCACTTTCGGTAAACCTTCCTTTGGTCACTCTGGAAAAGGCGATTTTGCTGGAATCGGTTCACACGCTCTCTGTAGCGGCGAATACGGTTTGCCCATGCATAAACCTTCTGCTTCAGAAAGTCGATGCGCTCTGTGAGGTTGGCCATGTAGTCGCGGGGTGCAATACCCGTTCCCGCGAACGCCTGGTTCACAAAGCGCATTACTCGGGGGCGGTTGTTGCCCCCCCTGAAGCAGATCAGCTTTGCAATGAGAGTCCTAAACGAGTCGATACGTCGCTCGATCCGCACCTGCCATGCGGGGACACCCCCAGCGGTCCTAGGTGCACGGTCAGAGTCCGGAAACTTGACTCGAGCAACACGGCACGCTGCGATGGCCCCGCAGTACATGATCGAGTGCGTATCATCCAAATCTTTACTGGATCGTATATACGGCTCCAGTAAAGCGTTTAGGGCTCCCATCAACGCTAGATTACGCCTATTCATGGGCAAACGTGGTAATCGTGGCCTAGAATCGGGTGTGAAGCGATGCTGCACAATCGCTTCTTCCAGAGTCCTCCTCAATTGCTCATTGTCTGAAGTACTCACACTCAGGTTCGTGACGTCATCCCCGTCGGCACTGGGATCAACCCGCGGTGCCCCCGGTGCCAGGTCGGGTGCCGGCACCGGATCCGGCGACATGGCGGGCGGGTCCCGCGCCGAGGCGGAGGCCGCACGAACTGGGAGAGCCTCCAGGCGGAGCCGGTCAAGTGTCGAGTCATCCAGCCGCTTTAATCGTTGGATGACTCGCACTTGATCCGATAATCGCTGCGCAGTCACATTGATAGTCGGTTCAAGGGCCTGAAACAAAGGAAGCATCCGGACACGATACGCGGATAGGTTGGTTTCTCCCTCTGTAGCCCCATAGTAGGCGCGCATGACGTTCTCATTCATGGATTGAGACCATTGCATGCGTCGCACTACACCACCGGCAGCGGGAGCCGTGGGCGGGGCAGCATGTCCCGCGGGCCCCAAGCGTGCCGGCAGCGGTGGCCGTCCGCGTCGCGCAGGTGGTCGTGGCGGCGGCGGCGGCGGTCCGCGCTCGTCGCTCGACTCGCTGGTGTCGGGTGCAGTGGCGAATTCTTCACCCGACGACGATTCCGAAGAGGAGGAGGAGGACAATGCGGACGGAGGTGGTGGGCGTGCGGATAGTGTGGACGCTTGACGTGTTTTACTTCGCGTTTGCATGATTTCCTGTTGTCTTTATGTATGTTGGCGTGTAGGTCCGAGTATATGAGTAGTCATCACGGGTATCATCTGTACTACTAAAATTGTACAAAGTAGAATCGAAACGGCCAATAAATACATTTTTTATAAAAAAGAACAGAAAAAATTGTAAAAAAACACGTCTGACGTTGACAGCGTCAATTTTTTTTATTATTATTATTATTATTCTTGCGTATATGACGGCTTGCGTGGTCTATTCTTCCTGTGCCTGAGTGACAGTCAACGCTGTCTTTTTAGGGAATGTAATATACTTATGCCTGTACAAGAAAATATTGTACTTCATTTTTTCAGTACCATGGTGTACATAATTCATAAAGGTACCTTTAACATGTCTCTGAGGTTGATTGATCAATGATTTCTCAAGATCAAAACATTTATCGGCAAGAGTGAACTCTGTTGGCACTGTTGGCAGTTTTATCCATTGCGCCATTTGCGACTATAGGCACCATATTTTATTGATTCAAATAGGTAATTTGTTATATATCCTATTCACCACGAGAGACAATGAGTCTAGTAGTCTTACAGTTTAAGCCACGTTCACTAGTGGAAATGACAATTCGCTAATCCAGATTGTATTTGATATGAAAGATGCGATGCGAATTCTGCTTCCCGCTGTCACAATCTATTCTCTGTTTTGCCTTTCTTCTTGCAGTTTCGATACATTCGTATGATAATAAGTAAAGCTATCCAAAATAAAGAAATGTCTCTGGCGCATTTTGGAAACCGGAAGATGGGAAAAGTGTTTCATACAGCGCAGATGCAAAAAGGGTAGGTATTTAGATAACCCTTTTCCTAACTAGTGCGCAAAAACGAACTTTGCGCACGCTTCGCGCGCGGTAATTTCTCTTTTTGACGCACTTGTTATGAAAAAAAGAAAATGAAAATGCACTATCCAAGGTTGTAACAACGTGACCTCGCTGGGAGTTGACAAGAGAGTTCATAGTTTCAATAATAATGGTTGAGAATCGGGGGTTTGAAATGAATACTGTTATACTAACTTGTAGGCCCTGCAACTGCAACCTGCAAGCATGAGTGTCTAAAATACCTCAATGATAACTTAAATTGTTACTTATTATCTGAACACTTGGGTGACATTTGCAGATATGCAATTGTCACCCAAGTGTATTCAGTAGGTGAAGCTTTAAATTCCTTTTATTTTTAAGTTTACTTGTCTCGAGCCGAATAATCTCAGGCAGACTATTTAAAAAATATGCCAATATTTTTCAGTGTTCTGTCACCATAGTAATTTGTAACGTGGGGTATTTCATATTTCTGCACGGCCACTGATCTTGTGATATTATGTTGTACTAGTGTTGTGATATGCTCTTTATTGCTATGCGTTCCAGTGACATGGTGTGCATAATCCATATAGGAACTTTTATATGTGTTAGGATGTACGTAGGTCATTGGTGCGTGTGTGTTTTTATTTGAATTACCACGACACACGATGAGGTAGTCTAAAGGTTTAAACTATATTCAGTAGTGGGAATAACGACAGTTCTACTAATTATGCTCACTTCAATTCGTCGCTCCAGATAGAAAGATGCGAATTCCGCTTGCACTTGCAGATGTAATGGGTTCCCTTCCGAGTATATAACACTTGTTTAAAAGATTATCGTCAGATTCAACCTTTCTCAAAATTCGGAGAATCTTGAAAATAAGACTGTAGTCTCGGAGGAATTTCCTGAGAAGAGGTTACCTCATTATAGGTTAAGTAATAAAATAAAATTCTCCGGTAATTTTCCAAACAAAAAAATTCTCAAAAATGTCTATACGCACTTTTACATGTTATTTTTACACCGTGTAATATAAACTTAGCCAAATAAACTTGGAAAAATTTACACGTTAAGGCAGAGTAGGTAATTAAACTAATTAAAAAAAGTACCGTTCGATGCTAGTTAATCCGTTTACATCCGCTCTTGAGAAGGTCGGAGGAGTTCGAAAGGTTTCATAGCGTCTGAAGCAAATTTCACTTCTAAATGCAAATCAGTCTACGGTCCGCCCCTACTTGCGACAGGCTATTCGAAAACCTGTTATTTCATCGCGTAGAATTCGGTACAATAGCATCCCCTTTTCCCCGGCAAAAAATGCACTATGCAAGTTTGTTGCGTGCCCTCGCTGGGTGTTGACAAGAGAGTTCATAGTTTCAATAATTATGGTTGAGAATCGGGGGTTTGAAATGAATACTGTTATACCTACTAACTTGTAGGCCCTGCAACTGCAACTTGCAAGCATGAGTGTCTAAAATACCTCAATGATAACTTAAATTGTTACTTATTATCTGAACACTTGGGTGACATTTGCAGATATGCAATTGTCACCCAAGTGTATTCAGTAGGGGAAGCTTTAAATTCCTTTTAAATTTAAGTTTACTTGCCTCGAGCCGAATAATCTCAGGCAGACTATTTAAGAAATATGGCAATATTTTTCAGTGTTCTGTTACCATAATAATTTGTAACGCGGGGTATTTCATATTTCTGCACGGCCACTGATCTTGTGATATTATGTTGTACTAGTGTTGAGATATGCTCTTTATTGCTATGCGTTCCAGTGACATGGTGTGCATAATCCATATAGGAACTTTTACATGTGTTAGGATGTACGTAGGTCATTGGTGCTTGTTTGTTTTTATTTGAATTACCACGACAGACGATGAGGTAGTCTTGAGTCTTAAACTATATTCTGTAGTGGGTATAACGACAGTTCTACTTATTATGCTCACTTCAATTCGTCGGTCCAGATATGAAGATGCGAATTCCGCTTGCAGCTGTCGCGATCTATTCTCTCTGTGCCTTCTCGTGCAGAAGACTGGAGATTCTTGCACTTTCGTTACCTATCTCTTTAAGGTAATAAATAAGCTACAAAGAGGCTAATAATGAAACTCATATTTGTGCCCTTTGTCTCTAATTGGAAAAAGGAGGCGGATAGAATTTATATTACCTTATAACATAATCGGGTCCCTACTATATTTCAAGTATCGGATATTTTCTAATCAACAAAGTATAAAATTAATACCATTAGTGCGCCTCGCACATTTCTAACCAGAGTGTTCTTATTATAAAAAAAAGGTTTTCTTTCGGCGGCATCTAAACGCCCGCTAGAAGCGCCCACACTCCTCCGAGCGGGATCCGTGCCTTAATTATAATCCGGATGTAGTGGGTTCCCTTTCGAGTAACACTTGTTTAAAAGATTATCGTCAGATTCAACCTTTTTTAAAATTCGGAGAATCTTGAGAATAAGACTGTAGTCTTGGAGGAATTTCTTGAGAAGAGGTTACCTCATTATTGGTTGAGTAATAAAATAAAGTGCTCCGGTAATTTTCCAAACAAAAAAATTCTCAAAAATGTATATACGCATTTTTACGTGTTATTGTTACACCGTGTAATATAAACTTAGCCAAATAAACTTGGAAAAATTTACATGTTAAGGCAGAGTAATTAAACTAATTAAATAAAGTACCGTTCGATGCTAGTTAATCCGTTTACATCCGCTCTTGAGAAGGTCGGAGGAGTTCGAAAGGTTTCATAGCGTCTGAAGCAAATTTCACTTCTAAATGCAAATCAGTCTACGGTCCGCCCCTAATACTTGCAACAGGCTATTCGAAAACCTGTTATTTCATCGCGTAGAATTCGGTACAATAGCATCCCCTTTTCCCCGGCAAAAAATGCACTATGCAAGGTTGTAACCCTCGCTGGGTGTTGACAAGAGAGTTCATAGTTTCAATAATTATGGTTGAGAATCGGGGGTTTGAAATGAATACTATTATACTAACTTGTAGGCCCTGCAACCGTATGGTGAAAGGCAAGAATCCGCACTGTCAGTCTTGTTGGAATTTCTTGAGAAGAGGTTGCCTCATGGTTGAGAAATAAATCGCTTCCGTAAATTTTCCAAAAAATATTTACCAAAAATTCCTATACGCACTTTTACACATGTTATGGTTACAATGTGTCATATAATGGAAACTACTTCAAAGTCTATCTGAAGACGTGGTTCCCTGGGAGACCGAGCGCGTTTCCCCAAGTCCACGGAGTCGGAAGTCGCGGTGGCGCTATCGCCGTAATCACGGGGCACGGCCAGATGGCCACCGAGGCAGCAGTCGCGAGGAGAGCCGCTGTTCCACCACGCCTGGAAGCATAAGTGCTGGTCTTATTTGCGTTGTTTAAAATTCGATTGTACCAAGTGATAATTTATTGAAAAAAATCCTGTCTGATCTGTAGATATTGATGAACGGAACCGGTTACATGTTTTTAGCTGATAACAACTTAAACACTATTCTGTGTGCAGTTTTAAGCCTGATGAGGCTCATTGAGGGCTACCACTGCATGACTGCATCCCTCAGTCATAACTGACCACGAACAGTGGTACAAAGTGGAGCCTCTTCTCGCATATATGACGGCTTGCGTGGTCTATTCTTTCTGTGCCTGAGTGACAGTCAACGCAGTCTTTTTAGGGAATGTAATATACTTATGCCTGTACAAGAAAATATTGTACTTCATTTTTTCAGTGCCATGGTGTACATAATTCACAAAGGTACCTTTAACATGTCTTTAACTGTTGATTGATCAATGATTTCTCAAGATCAAAACATTTGTCGGCAAGAGTGGACTCTGTTGGCAGTTTTATCCATTGCGTCATTTGCGACTAAGTACAGGCACCATACTTTATTGATTCAAATAGGTACTTGTTATATATCGTATTCACCACGAGAGACAATGAGTCTAGTAGTCTTACAGTTTAAGCCACGTTCACTAGTGGAAATGAAGACAATTCTGTTTATGCGCTGACTTCGATTCGCTAATCCAGATTGTATTTGATATGAAAGATGCGATGCGAATTCTGCTTGCCGCTGTCACAATCTATTCTCTGTTTTGCCTTTCTTCTTGCAGTTTCGATACATTCGTATGATAATAAGTAAAGCTATTCAAAATAAAGAAATATCTCTGGCGCATTTTGGAAACCGGAAGATGGGAAAAGTGTTTCATACAGCGCAGATGCAAAAAGGTATTTAAATAAATACCCTTTTCCTAACTAGTGCGCAAAAACGAACTTTGCGCACGCTTCGCGCGCGGTAATTTCTCTTTTTGACGCACTTGTTATGAAAAAAAAGAAAATGAAAATGCATTATCCAAGGTTGTAACACCGTGCCCTCGCTGGGTGTTGACAAGAGAGTTCATAGTTTCAATAATTATGGTTGAGAATCGGGGGTTTGAAATGAATACTGTTATACTAACTTGTAGGCCCTGCAACTGCAACCTGCAAGCATGAGTGCCTAAAATACCTCAATAATAACTTAAATTGTTACTTATTATCTGAACACTTGGGTGCAATTGTCACCCAAGTGTATTCAGTAGGTGAATCTTTAAATTCTGCGGAATAATCTCAGGCAGACTATTTAAAAAATATGGCAATATGGCAATATTTTTCAGTGTTCTGTCACCATAATAATTTGTAACGCAGGGTATTTCATATTTCTGCACGGCCACTGATCTTGTGATATTATGTTGTACTAGTGTTGGGATATGCTCTTTATTGCTATGCGTTCCAGTGACATGGTGTGCATAATCCATATAGGAACTTTTACATGTGTTAGGATGTACGTAGGTCATTGGTGCTTGTCTGTTTTTATTTGAATTACCACGACAGACGATGAGGTAGTCTTGAGTCTGAAACGATATTCTGTGGTGGGTATAACGACAGTTCTACTTATTATGCTCACTTCAATTCGTCGGTCCAGATATGAAGATGCGAATTCCGCTTGCAGCTGTCGCGATCTATTCTCTCTGTGCCTTCTCGTGCAGAAGACTGGAGATTCTTGCACTTTCGTTACCTATCTCTTTAAGGTAATAAATAAGCTACAAAGAGGCTAATTATGAAACTCATATTTGTGTTCTTTGTCTCTAATTGGAAAAAGGAGGCGGATAGAATTTATATTACCTTATAACATAATCGGGTCCCTACTATATTTCAAGTATCGGATATTTTCTAATCAACAAAGTATAAAATTAATACCATTAGTGCGCCTCGCACATTTCTAACCAGAGTGTTCTTATTATAAAAAAAAGGTTTTCTTTCGGCGGCATCTAAACGCCCGCTAGAAGCGCCCACACTCCTCCGAGCGGGATCCATGCCTTAATTATAATCCGGATGTAGTGGGTTCCCTTCTCAGTTACACAGTTTGTTTAAAAGATTATCGTCAGATTCAACCTTTCTCAAAATTTTGAGAATCTTGAGAATAAGACTGTAGTTGTGGAGGAATTTCTTGAGAAGAGGTTACCTCATTATTGGTTGAGTAATAAAATAAAGTGCTCCGGTAATTTTCCAAAAAAAAAATTCTAAAAAATGTCTATACGCACTTTTACATGTTACTTTTTAGGGAATGTAATATACTTATGCCCGTACAAGAAAATATTGTACTTCATTTTTTTGTGCCATGGTGTACATAATTCATAAAGGTACCTTTAACATGTCTCTGGTGTTGATTGATCAATGATTTCTCAAGATCAAAACATTTATCGGCAAGAGTGAACTCTGTTGGCACTGTTGGCAGTTTTATCCATTGCGCCATTTGCGACTATAGGCACCATATATTTTATTGATTCAAATAGGTAATTTGTTATATATCCTATTCACCACGAGAGACAATGAGTCTAGTAGTCTTACAGTTTAAGCCACGTTCACTAGTGGAAATGACAGTTTATGCGCTGACTTCGATTCGCTAATCCATATTGTATTTGATATGAAAGATGCGATGCGAATTCTGCTTGCCGCTGTCACAATCTATTCTCTGTTTTGCCTTTCTTCTTGCAGTTTCGATACATTCGTATGATAATAAGTAAAGCTATTCAAAATAGGTTTCGACATTGAGTTTTAAATGGTTTTTTCAAGTTAATTTATATTTGGATAAGATTTGTAATCATATTTCCTCGCGATATGAAGGGGAAAATAGTTATTTGTTTTACTAGGGAGCAAAGTGATTGTTTAATGCTAATATTGAAACCCGAGAAAGCGAAAGATTCCAGAATTTGAACCACGAGCGCAGCGAGTGGTTCATAAAATGGAATCTTGAGCGATGCGAGGGTTTTAAGGCACGAGAGTTGAACAAGCTTTGCTGCCGAGTGAAACACAACATTTTTCACCACACTAAAGCGAGGAAACATGCGAAATAAAACTCAAACATAACAAATTAGAAGGTATTTATTTGCAAGTCCTCAACTTCCAAAAAATAAACAAATCAACAAATAATATAACAATAACCTCAAATATTTATCTTGGCGTGGCAATGCTTAAAAATTCAGGATAATTCCAAAATGAGACTCATGTTATTGGCGATTTTCCTGTGATTTTCGGAATTATCCCACTTTCGTATCTCGCAATTACCCGAAAACTTGAAAATTAAGAGTGAAAGAAAACAAAACACGACCGAACTCGTTTAGATTTTAAAAGAAAAAAATATTCGGATGCGTTCTGGAATTATTAGTGTCAACACTTTTATTTTCCTATTGTTTTTATTTGTCGTATTTTTAAAACTTTTAATTAAAAACCTTTTACAACAAAATGTGGTATTTAATTTGGATTTTAGCATATTGAATTATAATATTATGAAACCTCCATGTGTATGAATCTGTTTGAAACTATTGAGTTTTCGAACGTACTGTCTAGTCCAAACGTCAAAAAGCTTATTGCACTCTCAGGCCGTATAAGTTATTGCTTTAGTCTACCCAGAAGATCAAAAAAAAAATACTTTAACCTCTAGAGATTAAAACACAGTTTTGCGCTCTGAAATTGAAGGACAAACAGCGTGTTTACGAGCAGTGTGGTGAAAAAGTTATATTACACTTGGCGGCAAAGTTTGTTCAACTCTCGTGCCTTGAGACCTTCGCAATGCTCAAGATTCCAGTTTTTGAATCACTTGCTACTCTTGTGGCTCAATTTAGGAATCTTTCGCTAGCTCAGGTTTCAATATTGGCACGATAGTTAAACAACAACTTTGCCCCCTTGTATAATAAATAACTATTGATTATTGGAAAATTTACTTGATAAATTCAAGTTCTTACTGGTAAAAACTACTTGGAAAGAGTATACAATTTAGCAGAACGCAGCGTATCAACAGAATTGATAAAATCGATTAGTTTGCAATCATAAACTCAGTTGATACCAATGAGTTTAACGAGGTGGGCTCTATCCGCGCTGACACTGTTAGCTACGGTAATGAATTGTTACTTATTGAGCGTTTTTCGAAAAAGTGTATTTTGCTTAATGTCATCAAAATGATGTACGCTGTTTCGACGAAATTTGAGTATTTTTCGACGAATTTTACTTCCCAACGAACTTATGGCAGGATTCACTTTACATAAAAACATTTACCAAATTATTATTTGCCAACTTTCATTTGGCAACGTTAAGTTAATGTTCACGGCCTTTAGGTATGTTGTAACATGATGACTGATGATAATATGTGAAAAATACGTCTACGAAACGTTGGTTTGGCGTGTGATGATTCTGCCATGAAACCATGGGAATAATAATCTGGGAAGTGATAATATATATTATTATGCCATAAAGTGTTCGGTCGCATATTAGTAAACACTTCAAAATATAGGCTAATTTCACTTAACTATTTATTCTTGCGAAAACATGAAAAAATAAACGTATTCCAACGTGTTTCCGAATTCTAGGTGACAGTCATAGAAGTAAGTTAGTTCCAAATCTTTATAAATATACGTAAGGTAACTATTAGAAAGAGGCTAGAGAGCGTAGGTCACATCCGAGCGTAGTGACTAAATATATTATCAAACCGCGATTAGAATGTGATTTGAAAGTACTGTTGACACAACAGTGTATAAGTAAATCTACGATATATTCATAGTTATATTCATTTATTCATAGTTTAAATGCAGAGACTTACAGACAATAAAATAATTAATCAATAATCACTCACTACATCTATAAACAACTCTTTTCTTGGTAAATTTTGTGTCATTTGTTGTGTCAACAGTACTTTCAAATCCCTGATTCCGGTTTGATAATACGTGATTTTAACTGCTTAATAATATTTATACTTAAAGATCAAGGGTATAAAGAAACGTTCATGCGACGACTATTAACCGACAATACAAGTAATATTGAACAACAAAGAATAGGATTTTAAAATGATAAACTGTAATATTGTTTCTGGACAAAATGTAATGTTAAAAATTATCCTTCAAACTTGAAAGACGTTGCTTGTCTGTCGCTGACGTGTATTTAGTCACTCCACGCGACATGATTCGAAAGCCTAGGTCACATCCGAAACATGTCGCGCCTAGTAACTAAATACACGTGAGTTTAAAGATCTCTGCCCACTAGATCGTACCATACCATGACCGTAGCATTAACGTATCGGACAAAAAACTATTCTGTATGAGACCGTGTTGTCCGGCGCCGGAACGTCCTAGTGGGCATAATCTCATACTC
>JALPQI010008148.1:0-64955 GCA_025490895.1 Thaumatotibia leucotreta
ACCAGGGAACCAACCAGGGAGTCTTAACTTAGCTGACTGTAGTACTTTTGTGTCACTACTGCATTTCAAGTACTCACAGTACAGCTTCTTCGAAACCTCTTCCAAACTATCTTTTCCAAACATTTTTTTGTTTTTTTTTTGTATGCAGTTTTCTAAATTATGGGACTGTTGTCAATATATCTGGCTATTCTTGCCGTGTTCCTTAAGATATCCTTGACTTATGCATACTATCCTTCTTACTTTTTGGCACTGATTTCGCTTCATAAAACTATGCCAAAGAGACTAAGATTTGTATAGGATTAAATAATTGATTAAAGACGCATAAAAAATTCACATAATATGTGACATAATTCCTTTCACAGAGTATTACTGCGCCCAAGGCAGGGGTATATTAAAAAAAACATGGAGATTAACCAGAAATATAGGTCACTTCTGCAGAACACGAAATCGTGCAGTGGGGAATAAAAAAAAGAGCTTGGAAAAATGAATTTCGAAGGGGTTCTGGAGAACTTGTATTGTGAATACTGAAATTGCAGTAGCAACAAAAAAAGTACCAAAGTTAGCTAATTTAAGACCTCCTAGTAAATTACAAAAGCCAGAAATTACAGCTTTTTAACTATATTGACCCGATTTTTTCATTTGAATTTGCCAGTTTTTATCGGGGTAGTAAGGGGTGTATTACTGCGATCGGCAACCCGCTTGCCCATCGTGGTGGTTATGGGCATTTATCTCCTAATACGTTCATACGCATAGTAATTATCAAACCGGAATCAGAAAGGGATTGGAAAGTACTGTTGACACAACAAATGACACTTCATTTACCTAGAAAATAATTGTTTATAGATGTAGCGAGTGATTAATTATTCTATTGTCTGTAAGTCTCGGCACTTAAACTAGGAATATATGAATATAACTATTAATATATCCTAGATTGCCGCATACACTGATGTGTCAACAGTACTTTCGAATCCCATTCTAATCGCGGTTTGATAATAATAGAAGAGGCCTACGGCCAGCTGTAGAATGAGATAGGATGTGATAAAAAAAATGTTATTCACTAATTGGCTAAATAAAGTTTTCTAAAGGTATGAATGTTACCTATATTTTTTCCTGATAGCCGTCGTCTTAAGGTTCAAGAAAATGCGACTTTATTATTTCCTATAATTTGTTAACAATCTTTTTTTATGTGAGTGAGATGTTATTTGTCCTGTTTTATGGATGAATAAGAGCCTAATGCTTTCGTCCGCAACAAGTACTATGAATTAGAAAAAAATCTGTCAACATCAAAAATATTGTTTACAAATTATAGAACATAAAAGTTAAAGAGCCGCATTTTCTTGAACCTTAAGACGACGAGTATCAGGGAATAATATAATATTCATACCTTCAGAAAATTTTACATAACCAATTATGACATGTGTGATATACAGGGTGAAGGGGCATGGCGTCGACGGGGCGATTTGGTCCTCCGAACCTGCCACGTCCTCGAACTCGCCACAAAACTGTTCCTGGTCGTGCAGAACGCCGTGGGCCAGACGCCGCACGTCAACATCGCGTCCGAGTGAGTATACAGGGTGGACGCGGCGACCTGCTCTTCCCACCACATGCCTTTGAGGTGTTCTGCTTAAGCTGAACACCTCAAAATCATATTTTTGTTTGATAGCCGTTGTCTTAAAGATCAAGGAAATGCAGAGCTATCTTTAATTTTGTATTGTTTTAATTTTTTTTTTGATATCGATATTACATTTGTTCAGTTTTATGGCACAGCCTAATACGTTAGTCCGTATGACAATTACATACGACAATATGTAAATGACATGAGAGTAATGTAGACGGATGACAATTAACTTTTTTTAATTTGCCAGCTAGATTGTGAAAAAGTATTGTACTACGATAAAATCGTGACCCACGGTTTAGGAGATAAAGCTCTATTTATCAGCTTTAATTATTATTTTTGAGAAAAATCCTACATGTTCTTCGGTAGAAAATCTGAAGCTTCTATTTTTTTTCTTCAAACAATAGTAATATACTTACCCATCTCCCAGATTCGAGGCGAACTTCGGTCAGCAGATCGTGACGATATCGTTCCACCTTCTCGGCGGCGACGGCGGCGCTCGGCTCGTGCGCCGCGGCAGCCGCATGGACGTGCTGCTCTGATGCCGGCCCCGGGGGGACTGGGGTGCCAGGGGGAGGGGGTAGGGGGAGCGAGGGGGGGGACTGTGTTGTGGGGCGGATACTAGAGGCAGGAGGATGTTAGGTGAGCATTTCTTAAAAAAAACACACTTGATTTCTAAGGGCGTATTGCTTGCGTGCATCTCGGGAGTTATAGAAAAGTGATATTCCCTAGGAAGTTATGGAAATGTTAGTACGTACGTCATTTAATAATATTTTGTCTTAAAACTTATTTTTTTTGTCTCAAGTGTGATGAAAAACATTGTACTCGTATGCATCCCCATTCTAAGAGCCCGGCCAGACGGTCACTGACAAGCCCCGAACCTCGGTCAGGACTGACCGTGTAGCCGGTTGTCTCCAACAAAATTCCGTTTGACCTTGGTCATCGAGCGCGCGCTCCTGACCGATGTCGGGAGTGCCGGTTCGGAACCGTGTGGCCGCCTGTCGCTGACCGCGCTAAGCCAGTGCACTCGAGACATCGTCGCGCGCGCACGTCTGTGACGCTTGTGAACTCTGACCGTAAAATAACCTATTAGCGCAAACGAAAATGGAAGCAATTAGACGCGAACGCGATTTTAACGCGGTCTAACATATCGACGAGCTTTCAATGGCTTAAAACCAGTGTTTGCTTGAGCCATCGCTTCATCCATATCCTCCTTTTTTAAACTTTTTTATTGGCAGTGCTCAAAAGTAATAAAGCTACGCCAACTCTCTGAAACTTTGAGAGACACGGAGCCATTGCACGTACTGTCGGTCCGCGAGTTCTGAACACACTGATGTCGGAGCGTGGTCACCGACCGTGTAGCCAGACAACTCGGACGGCCACCACTGACCAAGGTCGAGCGATCTGGGGCTTGTCACTGACCGTCTGGCCGCCTCTTAACACTCTCGTTAGTGATACCGTACTTACCTCCCTAGATGAACAATGTGCTATTAGATTTGTCAATCAATGGACTATAGGGAAATATGATGACGTATAAAGATTACTACTTTAAAAAAATAACTTCACTTGACGATCAAAAAGATAATACTTGAACACATTCGAATACAGTATAATCGGAATACCCCAACAGCTTTATATTCCGTCTAATATAGCTGATGATTTTTATACTTTATGTTGGGACGTGATTTAATGCAAGTAGTAATTTTTATACATAGTCCATAGTCGAATAAATCTTAATTTGGTGTAAAATCTTTATAAATATGTTTTTTTTTGTAATCGGAGTTCTATTTATCGTAATAGGACTAAACTGTTTTTATTTTAGAGATGATACTGAAGCAGGAATGTAAAAAAAAAGTATAGAAATTAAAAAATATATGTTTCCTATTATTGGAAAAGAGCTGCGATTCTAAGTCTATGTCTAGTCTAATATATATATAATCTTAATAGAAGAGCTGCGAAGTTGTCATGTTACAAAAAGTGTATTTTTTAAAGAAATGCTCAGAATATAACGTGAAAAAAGGTGATATGTGTAATGATATTCTATGCATTTGGTAGGTATCTTTATAACTCGATATTAGCTCTACAACACAGCCATAGACATTGGTTATGAATATAAATGTTTGGACGGAGGCAAGATTATACATACTTTGTGTGCGAGTTTTCGATACTCTGAACGAGTGAATGTTTAGAATTATTCTAGAAACACACTACAGAAGTACCTTACAACAATTTAAACTTTGTCTATGCGGCAATAAATAACATGTTTTCTTCATATTATTTACAACGTATTCGTTTCCATAATGAGCAAAGCTCAATTAAAACGTTTTGTTGTTGCCGATAACAGGCTACTTCGGAACTTGATAAAAAAAATTAAGAAGTTTTAGTGGAAAACGTCAAAGCTTTTTTATTTGTGTTTTTAAGTAGTCACATTATAAATATTAGATGTCATATGCCAAAGAAAAAAACCCAGATCGCCAACGGCTGAGATGGGGATCGAACCCACGTGCGAGCTTTCGCGGCTGATGCCTACACCGCTCGGTCACTCTGTCATACATATAATATTTATAATTTGTAGAGTAAGGCATAAAGTATGATCAGTTTGTGTCATAGAGTAAGATCAAATCACGATCTCCCTTGTATGTAATGACTATTTGATTTCAACACTTTTAGATTAAGTATAACGTGCGATTTATTGCCGCTAGCATAGCACACAACTCGTGCCTCCGAGAGCCGAGTCCTATATGGGTAAATCAACATTTTTCTGTCTGTTATTACCATGGCTACGGTCGCCTGAGTCACGGTGATTTTATGCATTATGAGATGCTACTTAAACGATGCAAACATACATTTTTCTGGTGTTAATAAGCCCTTTTCTTAATGAACTACATACAGACATGCACTACATGCATGTTTGCATAATGTAAGTACCAGAAATTTGCATAAAAGCAGCGTTGTGACTCAGGCGACCGTAACCATGGCAATAACAGACAGAAAAAGGTTGATTCACCTACATATACTATATTTATAGACAAGCATCGTTACCGGTTTAACAAAATATCGGCCAGTATTTATAGCCCGTCCACTTTTTAAGACCAAGTTCGCTATACAAGTACTATGGTGAACTGGATCTTACAAAAGTGGATAGGCTATTCCATATATCATTAATGTCATGGGTAAGCTTCCAAAAAGAAAATACATAGGTTTACCTGAAAACAAAAATCACGAAATTTAGTCATACAAACTTAATAGGTGACTTTGTAACGCAAAAATGTGGCTTTAAAATGTATTTTTATTAAAGCCCATAAGTATTTTTTTTGCTATCGACATTATAGAGTATTTAGGTAACGATGATTCAACAGATTTGCTGAATAAAATACTGAAATACATGGACTCGGCTCTGAGTAGAGATGTGCCTCATTTTCCAATACTACTATGTAAAATTCCATATTTTTGGAATAATTACCGGAAAGGCACATCACTAGCATCGAAGAAAAGCAAATAATTCGGTACTGAGAAGAAAGAGAATTTGGAACGGCGTCAGGTTGACAAACTTGTTATATAGTTCAATTACACGTACAGATAAAGGGTAGATAGATATTTTACACAAATATACATAGTCACGTCAATGTGTGACAGAATGACAGTTAGATTGAGTACTACATACGACGTTAGCCCATCTTATGTTTGATCGACTCGCAGGTTTGTCGCGGCTACGTGTCTCTTTTTTATTGTACTGATTCGAAAAGGCTGCGAGTCGCTGACAAACACAAGATGTGCTAGGGCCGCTCATGTATACATAAATTACATTTAACCCTTAAGTGATTTGATATTGTCCAAACGTTTACATCGGAACCGTGATTTCATAAAATAATCATTATGTTGCAATCGTACCTATAACTTCCACTTAAGGGTTAACAAGCAATATTTGGACTCTCACGGCCTTGTTCATAAACTTCTCCTACCGTAGCAAGCTATTATAAGTATCGTTAGTGTCTTTCCGTCTTATCAATATACCTAGATATTTTTCTGGCAGGAACGAGATATTGACAAAATAAAACATCGACATGATTGTTATCGATAAGTCTTGTAGCAGTCGATAAATAAATTTAATTAATAAATAATGCGCAGTAACTTAGAGATAATCTACAAGAATGCAAACCATATTCAAAACGACACATTATTTTTCTTATGCCTTGTATTTTGTACCCATTAAAAGAACAGAGACTGATAAGAAACACTCTAACGCTATAGGCAATAATTCGTGTGAAGTATTAGACATTTAAAAATGATAAGTAGATGGGTCCTGTATCTCTTGGTTACCTGATTTTACGAAGTTAGTATCTAGAATAGGGTGTACGCATCGATAACAGTTATGTCGATGTTCGATTTAGTCAATCTCTCGATCATGTTAGAAAAATTTCTAGGTATACTTATCAATATTTCTAAAAGACGGAAATGGACAAACGATATAAGGTTACGAGAAGTTTATTAGTAAAGGGGTTATGGTAAAATGGACTCAATAACTGTGTAATCGTGTGTCATGACATTGGCGTGACTACGTCATGTAACACACGCGCCTGGCGCCGCAGTCGCGTAGTTCTAGTGGTAGGGTAGGCTAAGGACGCTGTGCTGGGGCTGCAGACATCAGTGCTTAGACAAGTTGCCAATCGCTAACGCTTAATCGTTAATCGTAAACGAAAGGCAGCTAACTGTCTTGGTCGCACTAATATGAAAGAGTGCTAGAGAGGAAAAACTACGTACGCTATACGCTACCGATTGGCAACTTGGCTAAGCATTCAGGTAGTCGCCACAACAGTATAAATTATACAGACTATTGTGTATGACTTTATTGGAAAAAATCCTGCTATTATTATATTTTTTGTATGTTTATGTACAAGAAAACCTTTCAACGTAGGTTCACAAAACATTTTGTTCTACTCACGCATTCGGTTTCCTTGTGTAGGATACAGAGTCTAGGTAAAGGAACCAGTGGCCAGCCAGGCTCCAGTCGGCCTTGTACAAGATGACAAAAGAAAGGAAGTTTTAGAAAGGTCGGTAATATTTCGAAATGACTTAACCCTCTAATGCATAAGACAGGCAAAAATGCATTTCAAATTTGAACCCTAACAGCAGTCAATAGAGTCCAAAACCAAAGTGGCCATATTTGGCTTCATATGCATTAGAGGGTTAAAATAGTACTAGGTGGTACTACGCTGTTTACCTATTATACTTTTGAGATTTTAACTAATGTCCAAAAAGTTTCATTTATTTGTGCACTTATTTTTTGACCACTTTGTGTACGATTAAGTAGGCATAGGCCGACTAACGGTTCGGCTGAGCGATGGATTTTTATCCTACGGTCCATTCATCCTTAGTTGTCTTATCTAGTAAACAACTTTCTAACCTAAAAGTACAGGTATTCTGTTGTGAACTGCCGATTCCTTCATTAAAAATTAAGCAATTTACGAAGCACTACCGGACGGACTGCACAAATACGGACTCAGGTATTTTGGTATAGGCAAATATGGCAGTTTACAACAGAAAACGTTTACTTTTAGGTTAGAAATTTGTTTACTAGATAAGACAATTAAGGATGAATGGAATTTATAGACTCCTGCCTGTATGACGACTATAGGTTCGTCTATGGAAGTAAGTTTTGATACTTGTTGTGCGGCGAACTGCAGATGTCGAATGCCCCGTAGTTCTTATGATAGGTTCGTAGCTGTTGGCCGCCGCGACACTGTACACACTAGTGCACTTACGATTAATACCGCAACTTTCAACACGTGGGACTTTACGTTAAAACTATATCATTCAACGGCACTCACGTGTCACGCGGGAGGCGTATCTTTCGTGTGACAGCAATCAGAGCAATACATTATATCAAAATTTACTTCTTCGATAGATAATGTATTGATTTGAAAGCTAACATGCGTATCATCATACGCCTAATTTCGTATAGTCACTGCGCGAAAAATGTCAAAGCCCCGGTGGGGTATCTCTGTGTAATCACAAAAAAAAAAATGTTCTTCATCCTCAGTCATGGTTGTTTCAATTTATTGTCTATGTGTAGATCTATTAATTATATTGTCCCTTGCCACAATATGGGCTTTAGGTCTAGGGTCTTAGGGAGGTCGATTTTTGTACTCCCACCCATGATATCTATTTATTCGGCGTAGCGGAGAGCTCAGTACTTGATAATGGGTACCTAGGTTCTCTGAAATATGTCGTGCGCAGTGACTAAAAATACCTCAGTGTAACCGTTGAATTACATCGTTTTAATGTTGATATGTCTCACTATAGTTTAAATTAGATAGCATAACGGGTCTAAATCGAATTTTTCTTTTCATCACTGCCGATATATTTAATCGACTAAGTCCCGTTAAGTTACAAGTTAGTGTAAGATAATATTAAATTTATTGTCAGATCTGCAGTACAGATCTATAGCTTTAAAGATGTGCCAATACTTAGAGGGTGCCAACTATAGCTATTAACTTAGTCTTGGCAGCTGCGTACTGCCACTTATGTTATGTATGAGAAATTGTTCAATTGTATACCATATGAGGACTACATATGAACTAGTTTTGTTAATGTAACAGTACCATCGTCAACACAAGTTACTGACCGTTCGTGCACTTTGGACAGTAATAAGAACAGTGTCAACTTGTGTAAGCGTTTGTACAGTCAGTCATGATTATGGTCTACCACTTTTCAAACCTTCCATGACATTCAAGTGGAAAAGTAGTAGACTATATAGGGAAATGGTACGTAGATCTAGTTTATTGGGGCTATTTTATTTAAAGTTGTAAAATTTTTCTAACATAGATTTTTTTTGTGTGATTTATACCCAAAATCATTGAAATCATTTAATTGTAATAGGAAATCGTCAATTGTTTCATTCTCTTGCCAAAATGTGTGAAAAAATCGTAACGAAACAGGAAATCTACACACACAATTCTGAGTATTATTCACATGAATAATATCTATCTTAACCTTTTCGGCGCCCCATACTAAATCAAAATCTGTCACTCAGACGCCACGTCACCGAAGAGTCAGAAATAAATTAGAACTACGCACGTAGGTCTATATTTTCTATGGAACTTTGGCGTTGAACGTTTCGTCGTATGCGTTTGGCGTCTCAAAAGTCAAAAGGTTAAAACTCGCATTTCATTTGTGATCGTTTACTCGCTTGTGATCTTGGCTAAACCATGTATATGGTTGCCCGTCTATCGTCTATCAAGTCACCTTAAATGTATACAACTTTAAATAAAACGGCCCACTGATAAAAGTGTATGTTAGTGTATGCAAGTGCCGCGCGGCGCCCACGACCCACGACGCCGCTCAGGAGGGCTACCATCTCTTAAATGCGATTCAGTTTATCGGCTTGTCAGTGTTTGCCAGTTTCTATGGAACTGACACATGGTTTAGGTCCTAAACTGAATCGCATTCGTAGATCGTGGTAGCTCGCCAGGGTGCTTAGCCAAGTTGCCAATCGCTAGCGCTTCATCGTTAATCGCAGCTAACTGTCTTTGTCGCACTAATATGAAAGAGTGACAGAGAGGGAAAACTACGATACGCTGCTAAGCGCTAGCGATTGGCATCTTGGCTAAGCACCCTGGAGTCGTGCGAGTAGACGCTATCACTGTTGCGTGGATGGAGTTTTATCGATTGTTGCGGCCGGCCGCTGCCGCTTTGTGAGTTTAGCTAGAGCCGCGCCCCGCTCCCGACTCGCACAAAACATTTGTCAGTTTAAATGTCCACATCGAAATATTCTTTATTCAAGTAGGCATGGCAATAACTTGGTTTATAGTTGTGATGTTCGCATATCGGAAACATTGCTCCTTAAGATTTTAAATGCCTCCACTTTCAAGTTCATCTGTTCTCCGGATTTGTCCAGGTTTTAAGGCTGTCTGTCCAGGGTAAACACTACCCTATTCATGTAAGGAAACACCTCATCGAATTTAAATATTTCTTTTCAGGAGAAAAGGGATTTACACCAAGCTTCCAGGTTTATTGTGTCTTTGTCCTGGTTTAGCGAATTTCGATAAGGCAAAAAGTATTCATACATAAATTCTAAGAAATAAAACTAGAGCATGATATACTTCAGAGGACCCTATACTTACTGACATATGAGTAGTTTACTAGCAGAAGTTTCTTAGATCCTTGCAAATTGTTATAACAATAGTCTTAGGCACTGGTCTCATCACAAGCTACTAAGCCATGAACTATGGGCTATAAACACGATTAAAAGATACGCACACCCGTGTAAATAAAAGAGACATGGCGATACTCGCCCGGCGGTGATCGCTGAAGCTGATAGCTGGGCGAGTATCGCCGTGTCTCTTTTATTTTCACGGGAGTGCGTAATCTTTTGTTCGTGTTTATAGCCGATAGTTCATAGCTTAGTAGCTCGCGGTGAGACCAGTGCCTTAGGATACCCGTCAAAAAGGGATGAAATGCCACGAATTAAAATGTATAAGGCATATTTATTCGACTATAGCGACCGAAGTGTTAAATAATAATTGTAATCGCCACTTTTGTCAAAGCAAATGGAGATATTTTTTCACGTTAGATGCAGATAAATTCACCTTTCTTCGTTTTCTTCGAAACCTCGAGGATCGTAACTTCCATAAGACTTTCTGCGTGGCAGTGCCCTCCACAGTCAGTCCGATCTTTTGTTTTTCTAAAGATCCCTGGAGCCTAACTCGTGTAACATTCTTGATGATTGGATTATCTTTGATCCTTGCTCTCGATAATTCATCTATCTATCAGTCTAGTGCAAAAATGCATTAAAAAAAATAATATTCGGTCCGAACGCCGTACCATATTTTAACTTAGCTCTACGGGGAACTTTAAAGGTTTAATAAACCGGTGTATATCTCTCCAACTAAAAGCATCATTGGTGTGACAGAAACGCCCTAAATTTACGAAAATTTATTTATGAACTATCGGCTATAAACACGAACAAAAGATACGCACTCCCCGTGTAATTAAAAGAGACACGGGGATACTCGTCCAGCTATCAGCTATCATTTCATAGCTTAGTAGCTCGCGGTGAGACCAGTGCCCAATGTTATTGGAAATTAAGAGTTTCTTTTCAAGGATTGTATTACAGTAGTACCGTTTTGATAGACCACATACGAGAGGATTGCGAGCGGGGCGCGGGCGGCCCGTGCCGATTACTATAGTGTCTTGCCAATACAATACAAGTATGCCAGTAATGTTAACTAGTGTAAGGACAGCAATTAAACAGGCCTGGGGCTTAGCCGAGACGTTCGATGGAACGACAATTGAAAATAAAGCAGCTTTTCGACGCCATATTAAATACAAAAACGCCACGTCACTGAAGTGACTAAACTGAATTTGTACTTAACGTCGTGCGTCTATGTATGTGGACTGTGACATATTAGCGTAAATCTGCTGATATATCAGCCACTGGCGTCCAGAAGGTCGTATTTCGTTTTCGATTGTAGTTTGCTTGAGCGATTGTGATCTTGGCTAATCCCCTGTATATGGTTGCTCGTTTATCGTCTAGTATCTTCCTTGTTAGAGACGGGCAGACGATAGAGCGGCCATTAGAGCGGCCTGATATAACACCGTCCGGTGCGCTGTGTGACCTCAGTCAATAATTCATAATTTTGCGAATGTTGCGATTGACCATTGTACAAAGTTGTGTGTGTATTGTATAGAATTAATGACGGTAAATTTAATCAAAATACTTAGCTGCTGTATGTAAACTATTAGCCGGGTCCACACTGAATGCAAGGTTTGCCGCGCGAGGCAGCTCGGTCGTGTCGTACCCGTAGGCTTGCGTCATGCGACCGCTCGTGCTTGTCGCGGGCGAAGCACGTCCTAAGGCACTGGTCTCACCGCGAGCTACTAAGCTGTGAACTGTCGGCTATAAACACGTACAAAAGATACGCACTCCCGTGCAAATAAAAGAGACACGGCGATACTCGCCCAGTAGGCTTAGCACATGATTGGTGCGACAGTATGTCGCCGTGAGATAGATCTCCCGTCCTTTATTAGCTATATTAACAAAAGAGGGACGGATAGTCTATCGACAGTATCTCGTGGCGAGATACTGTCGCGCCAATCATGTGCTCATACAGCTATCAGCTATCACCGCCAGGCGAGTATCGCCGTGTCATTTTTATTTACACGGGAGTGCGTATCTTTTGTTCGTGTTTATAGCCCATAGTTCATAGCTTAGTAGCTCGCGGTGAGACCAGTGCCTTATTGACAGACCCCCTTATTCATAAACGTCTCCTAACTTAGCAAGCCGCTAAGTATCGTTTGTCCCTTTCAATCTTATAGACATTGATACTATTGAAACGGACAAACAATAGAAGACGTTTATGTATAAGATGGTAAGTTGCTACTCGGGCTGTTCCTTCAGCGAGGTCGCAGCTTTTTAAAAAATATAGTGAGAAACACGACATGTTGTGCGTTGCTTAAAATAACGTTACAATGAGTATAGTACGATCACATCTGATAATATCTGCACAATATTAAAGTGTCAATAATATGCATACGTTATTATTTCGGAAAATGACTATTGAGATGAGTAGCAGCATTTTATAAAGACGACATAATATATGCCGTCTTTAGCGGTGAAACGTTAAGTGTTGTAATAAAGGCCGGGTCACACAACACACGGCGGACGGACAAATTCCGGTACCACATAATGTCTTTCAAGATTTACAAATAATTACAATAATATGTATAATTGTTGGCGGCTTCGGCTGCGATATACCGATTTATGTTAAACAAATATAAGTATGTAAAAGCATGTTACGTTTTGAACGATTAATTATTATGGGAATGTTTTATCGTTTTCAATAAAATTATTACGAAAATTCTGTCGTTTTTATTTTTGTCACGTAATGTGTAAATTGTACGATCTAATTCGGTATTCGGGCATTAAGGTAGCTATATCAACGTATTCTCTAAATAAACAAACAACTCCACACAAACACTTTTATTAAATGTAAAGATAGATATTTGTATAACAAAATACCTAGTATTTCTCAAAAATTACACTTAACTACAAATACACGTATTAAACTATGAAAATGAAATTACAGTGATACACGGATTAGATACTTAGGAACTAAATAGCAGTGTCCGTTTCCATTTGTTCTGTAAAACAGTTACTGTCAAAAGTATCTGAGCGATCAGGGCGCTGACAAATATATAACAATGACCGATTACTGAGTCACTGTCTACACAGCAATATAGGCTCTAAACGCACGCGCTTAAATTTCAAAATCAGTTTTGACACTTTGGTGACGTAGAGTGGAAATTAAAAACAAAAATATTACCTATACGAGTATAATTGCCCACAATTAAATAGTGACGTCATACAAATATTTCTTGAATCAATAATTTTGTTTATTAGTTTTATTACAATAGAACAAATGGAAAACTCTGTAGTACCGCCTGCGGGTAACCCAGTCAACGAGGACATTTATATGAAAATTTAGATTATAAAAGCCAAACTAATTTATCTGTACCGTTTATACTGCATAAAACAAAACTGTTGCTTGTACTCCTCGATTCTGACATTTTGTGCGATTAAGGACAGCGATTAAATGCCCGAGTTTCTTCGCCTCGTTGACTGGGCAAGCATATGTGGCATGACAGCAACTCGCGGCCTTCTTACTTACCTGTCTCTTTTCAATCAATTCAATCAAAAAGAGACTGGTCACTGCGAGTTGCCGTCGAACACCACTTGTGCTAGGGCCATTGGATTAAATTGCTGAAGAAAGTGAGAACTTACGCTAAGTACGACTATGATAATACGAACAATCAACAAGTTTACTTAGATAACGATCTCTTTAGATGATAAATAAAGGTGCTGCTACACCTCCATCCTAGTACTGTGGCCACGCGGGTCTTAAGTCATCAAAAAACTCGAGATCTACTTTAAAAAAATGTCGTGGTTTAAGAGCTGCTTCAAGACCTGCTTAAAAAATACATTTACACAACTTAAAAATAAATATATTTTTGGCTCATAAACCCTAAATATATATTTGACGTCGACTGTACAGCAAACCATGCAGAGCAAGTAAACTTGACAGTATGAAGAGTTGGTATTTTTTTCCACTATAGGTATAGAGAGCCCCTTTTGTTCATTTAGGTACCTACACAAAGTTCTCGAAGACTTCTAGCTTAGCTAGCACTTTTAGCTCTTTTCTAAAAGAGTGATTCAAGAAACATCAATCCTTACCAGTTGATATCTAGAATATCTTGAGGAACCTGCAAGTTTTCGTAGATTTCAGATACCTGTGGCTACAGTAACTAGTCGACCGGTTGGTGTGGCAACACCGCGCTAATGCTAATCAAACGAATACAATAAGTAATACTTGTACATGTTAAATATAAGTACTATGCCGCATTCAGTCTTCTCGTTACACTCAGCTCATGCAATAACCAGCACTACAGTACAGTGCGTCCAATCTTACTCTCTGTAAATAATAATAAAAGAACAAACTCACATAATTGATGCGAGTCTTCAGCCCCACAAGGGTCCTAGGACTGCGTTCATTTTTAATCCAAAAATCAAGGATATTGTACTCTGCCTCTTGCAAACTCCGAAAATTCGAAACCAGCTAGTCAATAATAAAAATTAATAGTAGGCCCTTTTTTGAATGAATAAATGGCTTACTCATTGGTACATTGTGTAATATTCGAATCATATCTTAAAATCCCCGATATTAGTGAGTCTCCCCAGCCGGCCCGCATTATAAGTTTCGTATCACACAAACTACGTAGGTATACGTAATTTCCAATTCGGTACATGATGGGTACATATCGGCACTAAAAACGAGCCGCTTCAGGCGTTGTGGTCCGGCGGGAGAGTAACACACAGTCAACTCTCCGCAGCAAGATTTTTTTAATTTGCCTCATTTTCAACTAATGAGCTGGTTGGCCAGAATAGATATTGGTAACTTATCATCCAAGTTTCTTGTCACTATAAAACTTCTATCAACATTTGAATCGACTGTTAGCCTAGTGTTATCAAACGTCCTCGATACGTCAGCCAAAAAGGTTCACTCCGTTAGTACATAGGTAGTAGGTAAAGATGTAGTGCGTAATTTAATTAATTCTTTCCCTCCCGCTTTTCACTATAAGTAACCATTCAGTTTCGATAAATAGATACAACGTCAATAGAATGTGGTGAAATTTAACAATTTACCTAACATTTATGCTCTCGTACCTATGAATATACACATGTATGTTCGACATACATGCTTTTAAGAGATATACGAATGCTTACAGTCTCCGTTTCAAATTGCTCGCAAGTCTTGTATGGGTGTATGTATAAAATGGAAATAATTTATTGACGATTCCGATTGTCGTAATTTTGTTATTATTACTATTTGTTATCCTAATGGTGCGGCTCCACAGACGCGGAGCGGAGCGGAGCTGTGCAAAATTAACCAAATACAATCTTCAAATTCGAAACACAGTGATGCAGTCTCATTGGCCAAGCTCCCACAGCTCCGGTCCGCTCCGCGTCAGTGGAGCCGCACCCTAAATATTCCTCATAACCCTGAAACTTTGTCAACTGCTTGGTATTAGGGGCGGATTGACAACTGTTAGGACGAGATAGAGTCCGGCTTTTAAGTCTACAAACTATAAACCTTAATAAATTTGCCTGCCAGTGACTCCATCCGAACTAGGCGAGCAATGTTGATACGGACACCAGCGTAACCCAATAGGACGGGCCGCTATAACAAGAGCTATACACGATACACGACACTTACAGATATGGTCAGTTGCTATCGAATCACGCGAGGCTTCTTACTACACATTTAGGCCAGCAACGTTACGTCCAAGTTTAAGGCCAGTGTGTTTACCAGTTGGCAAGTAACGTTTATTACGTAGGCGTTTACGCGATACGTATATCTACCTAAAGTCATCAGGCCATCACGCTTGCTGCAATACATCAAACTAGTGCGAACGTGATAGACTGCTTTACGTATAGAGTTAACGCTAACATAAACCTTTATTGCCAATACAAATGTTACGGCTACTGAGTTCTCCACACGTACAGCGTCAATACTCCAGCATTCATTTCAATATCCTATTTGCAGGGCCAGTCGAGAAACGTAAGGGTGCGGCTCCACTGACAAAATTGATATATTGATATGTATTTGTATACCTGTACATACCTATGTAGTTATAGGCGCTGGTGGCGCCGGCTGTTTAGTCAGTAATAAACTAGCTCACAAACTAGACGGTGGTTTCACTCATATATCTCAGTGTCGAACGAGGATTCTAAAGTACCCACAGAGAAAGGAAAAAAAAATGGCGTTTGTCGGGAATTTAACGAATTTCGATCACAAGACTGGAGAATGGCAGATATTTTACTGCAAATTGAAGCAATTCTTCGTGGTAAATAAAGTAGCGGATGAAGAAGATAAGCGTGCACTTTTATTCACGCACGTAACGGACGAAACCTACCGCTTGTTACGTAACTTGGCTCATCCAAAAGATTTGGAAAAGCTAGAGTTCAAGGAGCTAGTGCAATTACTCGATGGCCACTTCAAGAAAAAACAGTGTACTTATGCGGATAAAGCTAAGTTCTATGCTGCGACAAGGGGACCAAGCGAGACTTTAGGGGACTGGGCGGCGCGACTAAGAGGATTAGCAACTTACTGCAATTTTGGTGCGGCCCTGGAAGCGAATTTAGCAGATCGTTTCATCCTAGGCTTGGGCTCAGGGCCTGAGCGTGATAAGTTATTTGAAAAAACGGCGACACTTTCAATGGCGGAGGCTCTAGAGATTGCCGAAAAAGCGGCGGTCGCGAGGGAAGCGAAAATGGAGTTGGCGGCGACTATCAAAGAGGAGCCCGTATTTTATGAAGGTAACGGAAGTGGGCACGGCCGAGGCGGCTGGAGCAAGGGGCGCCGCGGCGGCGGCACGCGGCCGGCCGCAGGCGACCAGCGCCAGCGCGAAGATATCCGGTGTGGTGTGTGTGGAATGAAGAATCACGATGGAAATAACTGCCGTTACAAACATTATCGTTGCCAGAAATGTGGTCAGGTGGGACACTTGAAAAAAGTATGCAAAAACAATATTTCGCGTGTGAACTGTATTACAAGTGAACAGGAGGGGAACGTGTTCGAAGATGACCAAACATGTTGTAAGGAGTGCCAGAATTTTAATTTAAGGTATGTGTCAGATGACCCAATTATCTTAGATATATTATTAGATGGCAAAAATCTATCTATGGAGCTAGATTCAGGTTCAGGTGTATGCGTCATGTCTGATAAATTATACTACGAAATGTTTTGTGAATATCGATTAGAAGAATGTAATTTGAGAATGTGTTTTTACAATGGGCATAAAATCTCACCACTTGGATATATTCAAATTGGGGCGACTTTTAACGGCCGAACAGAGACAATTAAAATATTTGTAGTACGTAATGGCGGCCCGCCCCTACTTGGCCGAGATTTTATGTCTATTTTTAACATAGGATTTACGACGACTATCAATAGTATTGTAAACGACAGTGATGTGCACCAATTATTAGAACAATATCCCGATGTTTGGCGCGATGAACTCGGTTCGTTCAACAAGTTCAAGGTCACCTTGCGTCTTAAGGACAATTCATGCCCAAAGTTTTTTAAACCTCGTTCTGTACCCTTTGCCTTAAAATCCAAGGTAGAAGAAGAACTAGATAGGTTAGTTAAGTTGGGTATTTTAGTTCCCGTGAATTATTCGAAGTATGCAACCCCTATAGTACCCGTGCTTAAGGAAAATGGGAAAGTAAGGATAGCAGGTGACTTTTCTGTCACATTGAATCGAGATCTGGTTATTGAAAAGTACCCGTTGCCTCGAATAGAGGAGGTCTTCGCCAAGCTGGGCGGCGGCGAACATTATAGCAAAATAGACCTTAAAAACGCGTATAATCAATTTATATTGGATGATTCATCGCAGGAACTTACGACCATAAATACCTCGAGAGGTTTATTTAAATATACACGTTTAGTTTATGGGTTGGCTAATGCACCGGCAATTTTCCAAAAATCAATGGAAACCCTTCTTACAGGTATTGATGGCGTGAGTTGCTGGCTTGATGACATTTGTATTACTGGTCCTACGAAAAAGGCGCATTTAGGAAGGCTAACCGAGGTTTTGAGTAGATTGAATGACGCGGGTTTACGATTACAAAAAGAAAAATGTGAATTTTTTAAAACCAGCGTGACGTATTTAGGTTACGTAATTAATAAGGAAGGCCTACAGTCCTGTCCGACTAAGGTACGGGCTATTTTAAACGCGCCCGAGCCGACTAATGTGACTGAAGTTAAGCGATTCCTAGGCGTTGTCAACTATTACAGGAATTTTATTCCTAACGCTTCGGCATTGATGAGTCCCTTACACGAACTGTTACGTGCAGGAGCTGAATGGAAGTGGGGAGATCGGCAGCGCGAAGCCGTGCGCGCGGTGCAGCGCGAGCTGGCCTCGGAGCGCGTGCTGGCGCACTTCGACCCCGGCGCGCAGCTGGTGCTCAGCGCGGACGCGGGCCCCGGCGGGCTCGGAGCTCTTCTCGCGCAGCGCGCCGCCGATGGACACGAACGCCCGTTGGCTTATGCATCTCGCTCTCTCACTGCCAGTGAACGTAATTATAGTCAAATCCAAAAGGAGGCGGTAGCCTTGATTTTTGCCGTCAAGCGTTTCCATCAATACCTGTACGGCCGTAGCGAACCTTTTATCCTTAAAACGGATCACCGACCGTTAGTTTCTATTTTCAATGTTCAAAACGGTATATCTGCGACGACGGCCTTACGTTTGCAAAGATATGCTATTATATTATCCGCGTATAACTATACGGTGCAATATGTTTCCAGTAGCGACAACTTAGTGGCGGACTACTTTTCCCGTGCACCTGTGGAGGACACGTGCAGCGATAGCGATAAGGAGTTCGATTCGTTGTGTGCGCTTAAATTTTTAGATTCGCTATCTCCGGCTGTCACCGCGGAAGACATTAAAAAGGCTACTGAGCGAGATGTAACCCTCCAAACGGTCATTAAATATATAAATAAAGGGTGGCCGCGCAAAATAAATTGTAAATCGGTCGAACCTTATTTTTATTGCAAAGCGGATTTACAATTGGAAAACGGTTCTCTATTGCGCGGGCATAAGGTCGTAATTCCGGTGTCACTCAGACAGCGCATGTTAAACGAATTGCATAGCACGCACTTAGGCATAGTGAAAATGAAGTGCGCGGCGCGCAGTAGGATGTGGTGGCCGGGCATCGACGCGGACATCGAGCGGCGCGCGGGCGCGTGCGCGGAGTGCGCGGCGCTGCGCCCGGCGCCGCCGCGCGCGCCGCCGCAGCCCTGGCCGCGCGCACCCGGCCCGTGGCACCGCGTACACATCGATTATATGACTATAGGGCAAAGGGTATATTTAATTGTAATCGATTCTTATAGCAAATGGGTAGAATGCCTGTTTATGCAAAATGGTACGAGTACGCGATCGTTAATATCTAAATTGAAGTACATTTTCTCAGTGTTCGGTTTACCTAAGGTTTTAGTATCGGATAATGATGTTAAAATACATTGCGCTGAATTTCGGTCATTTTGTTCTAACAATGGTATAAAATATATGAATTCTCCAGTGTATCATCCTAATAGTAATGGACAGGCGGAAAATTATGTTCGAACGTGTAAAAAAATGTTAAAATATATTTTAACACAAGATGTAATTTCACATGTGGTACATGAAAAATTGTTAAATTACTTGTTTGAGTATCGGAATTCTGTGCACTGTACTACCGGCGAAACTCCAGCCAAACTTATGTTCGGTAGGCAGTTGAGAACCCGACTTGATTTAATTTTACCTTCAGATAGTATTACGCAAGCGACTGATGATAACACAACAGCTGTGTGCACGCGTAAGCGAATATTTCAAGTTAATGATATGGTATGGGTCCGGTGGTACAGTGCAAGAAAGGAAAGTTGGGAGTTAGGTAAAATTACAGATAAAATAGGGAATATGATGTATAATGTATATGTCGGCAAATATGATTCGTGCTGTATAAGACATGTAGATCAGCTTTTAACATATAAAGGTCCAGTAATTAAAACCATTGATGAAGAAAATAATGATAGTCCTAATAACTCACTGCCCTCATGTCCCTTGCCGTCTGTTCCGAGTAGCATCCAACGTTTGCCTACCGAATCTTTGCCGGTTGACGGGGCAACCCCCGCCCCTGTGTTGGTGGAGGATAAGAGTGCAGAAGAGGAACAGACGGGAAACGAAATGTGGGCAGATTGCGAGGGAGGTTCAGGTGAGCCCGGGCCATGTACGCGCGAGCCCGACGCGGCACCCGCCTCGCCGGCACCGCTGCCGAGCGCAGCCGGGGCGTGCGACCCGGGTATGTCTGTACTTGACGGGCCCGTAATAAAGCATAATTTGCGGCCAAGAAAAAGGGTCGATTATAAGGTTTAAATTAAGTGTTGAATTACTTAGATTATTTACAATGTATTAAATTTAGGTTTAAAATAGTGGTGAAGGGATGATATGTATTTGTATACCTGTACATACCTATGTAGTTATAGGCGCTGGTGGCGCCGGCTGTTTAGTCAGTAATAAACTAGCTCACAAACTAGACGGTGGTTTCACTCATATATCTCACTTTATAATATATATTATACATTCTTCAAATTCAAAATTCAAAAGACTGTGATGCGGTCTCATTGGCCTCCGCGTCAGTGGAGCCGCACCCTTAGTCCTACCGCGCACTTTCAGAACTGTAAATTTCGAGTTTAAGTATATATCTGAATCACTCCAACAAATCGTAGTGGCGATACTCATATGATAAAATTTTCGATTTTTGATTACAGTAGACCCAGGCTTGCTACTTGAATTTCGAAATTCTAACATTTCCAAAATTCGTCTCAGTCATTCCAACGAGTCATTAGAGCGATACAAACAAATCCACGCAATTTGCCGATTTCGAGGTTCTCGATAAGGCCGCAGCGCAGGATCTTACTCGTTTAACACACACGCGACAGCCCCGCCTCGCTACACGCTCCGCTCGTGGAGGAGCGTATGGCGGGGCGTGCAGTGTCGGGCTAGCGTGCTATAACGTCCACTCAGGCCTTATACTGAAGAACATCCGATTTTAAGTAAGATGTTCATTGGGTAAAGGTGGGTTTACACCAAACTAGTGAAGGCTCTCACTCTATCCCCCACTCTACGAAATCAACGAATTTCGACGAATTACGTTTTGTGTAACGAACGAATTTCGTAGATTGGGGATAGAATGAGCATTCGTTTGGTGTAAACCCACCTTCACATGATATTCTTGATGTAGGGTGACCGTTATCCTTATTAATTTCGTTGTATGTTTTCTCTACGAGACCAAACCCGATCATACCTACGTGCCTACCTAAAATGTGTCAGTATGCTATTTTCTTATACCAACAGCTATTCGTAAGAATTTTAGACATTTCAAAATCACTACGACGCGTCAAATATGCAAATTACAGTAGATTTAGACGGCGATGTACATAACTACTCCCATCAAATATACTTAGTGAGTGAAATATGTAGATATGGAAAGAAAACTATTTAGGAGAAATTAAATTACGATCAATTCATAAAATAAGCAAACACTGTACAGTATGCCACAGAACATATTATTACTTAAGTAGGTATACTTAGGTATTCTATGCTGGTCGGTCGTATTTAAGTTTCCGTGGACGATGATAAATGGCGGTCTCTTTGCGACGCTACTATCGCTTCATTTTTATTGCCAATGTAAAAATATTGTAGGCTTTGGTAGAATACAGAAGTTAGAAATGGTAGATTCAATGTGTGTTACTTTTCCTTATGAAACTAATATCTTGTACCTACTTTGTCACTGTGACAATAATTGATCTTGCGGCTTTCATTTTGGTGTATGGTTGTACAGTGCCATCTACTTCCACTGTTGAATTTGCACTAATTTCTGCATCTTTCTTTTTATCCTACAATTCCCTATATACCTACACGTATTCCATTCTCGCCCCGCGTCGCACCCACTCGATAAATAACATAAAACACCAATAGATATGTATCTCCATGTAATAAGTAGTAACTAACATATGTGTATGTATACCAACATGGAGGGTACTCTCGTTTCTACATCGTATATTGACCCCAATTAAGAATTTTAGTCCCATACATAAAAATCATCACATAGCTTTTCAGTAGTTGTCTAACTTACAGTAAAAACAAAATATTGTTTGTTAGTTTACCCACTTGCATCAGCGATTCATTTGACGAGGCCGTATTTACGGAAAAATAACGGAATAGCGTGCAGTGTCAAGTGAAATGTAGCAGTCATCGTAATATTATATATCTAAACGCATACTTTTTTAACGCAGGTATATGCGCCAAATACATTTTGTTCAAATATATTGTACTTAACAAATAAAAAAAAAGTGTAACTGTAAAAAAAAAATGACATTATAATCTATGTGAAAATAAGATCACTTCGAAAAATCATACAAGGCACAATTTTACAATTTGGAGACAGGAAACACTGACCTAACACTCAATGTTCAATCCAGAGTCCGATGAGGAGTGGTATTTTAATTTTGCTCAGTGTCGCCAATCTTTTGCGTTGATGATGCGTAGTTTTTAAATAGGTAGAGTGATTCAAGAGGAAGATTTTGTAGATGCATTATTATATCCGTACGAAGCCGGGGGGGATCACTAGTTTTTTTTATAATCGTTTATGCAAGTGGGTGTCGTTAACCAGAGTTATATAATAGTAATAAAAGACGTATAATGTAAACATTGTTTAGTACAGTAGACGACACAGGACGCTCACTTGATGGAGCACGCGAACTGCGCGCGCAGGCGCCGCAGCGACTCTGACGACTGCTCGCTCTGTGTACAACAACAATTTTCTATTACAATGGTATTCTCGACTTGGCATTTCTCCGGGTATTTAACATTTTGATCTGATAATATATCAGACAATCAATATCCAGCTCATTTCGCCGGACACTGATATATAAGACAAGGTCAGGGAGGTTACAATGACATAGGTACTAATACGGTTCAGTTTAGGTCGAGAGAAAGGGACAAGGCTATACGAGTCCCCTCCCCATCTCTTTCCCTGAACCTAAACTGAATCGCATTAGTACGTCATGATAACCCCCCTAATTTGGTTTTTATAACGTAAAACTCCCAATGAAATGCAATCTCTTATCTGCGTGATGTAATTTTCTATTGGTAGCGACACAAGCAGGCTGCGTCATAACACGAATCCCGTGAGAGTTGCATGATTTTATTATTTATTATTTATTTATTGGAAAACCAACAGCACATTAAACATTCTTAGGCAACAACATTTGTAAACAAGAGGCCAATTATAGGTTCTCACAAATAGAAACTAAATAAAAATGAACTTCACTAAAAGTACAAATTCTGCGTAGGCTAGGCAAGTACACACAAAGAAAAATATAAAATAAAAAACAGTAAAAAGAAAAAAAAAGGGACAAGCTCACTCAAAGAATTTAAGCGTCAGATTACGGCGTAAAGACTGAGTATTTACATTAAACACATCAATGTCGTGCTCTCTAGACAGCATGTTAAGCGTTCTACCCGCGCGAACGAGAAAGCTATTACGTCTGTAGTTCGAAGATGCAAGGGGAACAGAGATGGGGGGATAATACCTTTTTACTCTATTGGGAGTATTGAACTTAATACTACTAAGCAGTTCAGGACAGTCAATGCTACCGTTAGTAATTTTTAAAAAATATATAATGTCGGCTATTTCACGACGCTGCGACAACGTTAACAAATGATGTTTCTTACACACATTAATATAGTTACTTGAATTATATGGGGTACGTAATTTAAAGCATAGGAACTTTATGAATTTTCTTTGAATCCGCTCAATTCTATCTATGTAAACATTGTAACAGGGATTCCAGATCTGGGAAGCATACTCCAATTTACTTCTTACAAGTGAACAATACAAAACTTTAAAAGTTTTCGCTTGCGTAAAATCAGAAGAGCTGCGCATTATGAACCCAAGGGACTTAGTTGCACTCTTCACAACGCTATCAATGTGAGAGTCAAATAGTAATTTACTGTCATGTATTACTCCCAGATCTCTAAGAAAAGGCACTCTTAATAAACAATGATTATTTATAACATAAGCAGAATTAACCGGTGACCGCTGACGCGAGAAAGTAACTAGATGACATTTAGAAGGGTTGAGATCCAACTTATTCTCTCTACAATAACTACCAAGACGATCAAGATCTGATTGTACTAGGGCAACATCTCTTTCCGACTTGATACCAGCAATGATTTTCATGTCATCTGCGAAACAAAGCAACTTAGAAAACTTGAAACATACAGATATATCATTAATGAAAATGTTGAAAAGCAAGGGACCAAGCAGTGATCCTTGAGGGACACCACTTGGAACCTTGACCCAACTAGAAACGTAATTGCTTATAACGACAGCTTGAGTACGATTATTGATATATGAAGAGAACCATCTCAATAAATCACCATTTATCCCTATGCGCTGGAGTTTCACAATAAGCAAGTTATGGTCAATACGATCGAAAGCTTTACTGTAGTCCGTGTAAATGACATCCACTTGATCACCACCATCCATTGTTTTAGTAATAAAGTCATTTAAAAGTACTAAGTTGGACACCGTAGATTTTCTTTGCATAAAACCATGTTGACTATGATCAAAAGAATGTTTAATTGCATCATAAACTTGAACATAAACTACTCTTTCAAAAATTTTAGCCAAAATGCATAGCTTAGATACAGGTCTATAATTAACTATATCTGTCCGAGCCCCCTTTTTATAGACGGGAGTAATAAACGCGGATTTCCATATATTAGGAACAACACACTCACTAATTGACCGTTTAAACAATAGTTCAATAGGCTTCAATATACCCTTAGCACAATTGATTAAAAACTGAGCTGGAAGCTCATCAGGACCTGCTGATTTGGAAGGATCAAGACTAAGTAATAGACGAATAATGAAATCCGGATTAATTTCAATTTTAAATATTTCTGTTGGTGAATCACAGTTATCATGGAAAGACGAGATATCTGAGTTACTGGTAGAAGCTGAAAAAGTAGTATAAAAAAAATCAGAAAAAGTATTAGATATATCGACACCAGTTGAAATCACCTTATCACCATAATTTAAAGAACTTGGTATACCGTGAGAATTACTGCGCGATTTAATATACGTCCAAAACTGCTTAGAGTTTAGAGCAATATTACTTTCAATGCGACTAATGTACGTAGTATAACACTCACGTTCAATTCTTTTAACACGGTCTCTTAAAATACAGTACGAAGTATAATCAGATATATTGCCATAAATTTTATATTTTTTCAAATACTTAGTTTTTTCTTTAATAGCTTTTTTTAAAGAGGATGAATACCACTGTGGAAAAGTGGATGTGTAAATGACCTTATAAGGAATGTACTTATCTCTTAATTTTCTGAAAGTGGAATAAAAAAAATCAACACATTGGTCTAACGATCGCAAAGAAAATTCATCTTCCCAGTTAATTAAGAACAACTCCGCATTGATCGAGACATAATCTCCCTTGTTAAAATAATATTTATATCGCGGTGCCGGCCTAATAGATTTTAAGACAGAAAATTGCAATGTAATAACTATGGCTTCGTGATAAGGGTCAATCGGGACTAACGAATCACAACATTTACTAACGCACACTATATCGTTGGATAATACTAAATCTAATGTTTTATTATAGCAATTACGAACCCCATTACATTGATACAAGTTAAGTAAATTTAAATCATCAATAAAACCCCGCTCCTCAGACGTTGAATAATTAATGGGAGACAAATACCAATCTTGGGTCAACCATTCTATGTTACTCATATTAAAATCGCCTGAAATAATAAACTTATCATTTGGGCGACTAAGTACAATATTTTCAAGTTGATTGCTAAAATTAGACAATTGTTGGGAAAACGTAAATCCTCGGTTTTGATTACATAGGTAAAGGACACCTAGGTGGATTTTAATAACTTTTTTAGAGTTATCAGATATAGTCAAAGTGACCCATAAGTCCTCAGCTGAGGAGTGAAACTCAGGGCGCGGCACCACCGCCAGGTCCCTACGAGCCGCGATCAGCACGCCGCCTCCACGACCTTGACCGGTCAGCGCCGCATCACGATCACGTCTCCAAACAATATAACGGTTGTCGAATAGCTCCTCATCTAATAATCCATCGATAAGCCACGTCTCCGTTAACATTATAATATCATAGCAACACAAACTTAAATTCCTATAAAACGTTGATGACTTCGTCCGTAAACCCCTCACATTCTGATAATAAATTGTTGGATATCTAATTGAATTATTCATTTTTGATAGTTATACCTAGAAACAATATATTGCAGCATAAAAAATGAATAATTGAACGTAAAAAGCACGTAAAATAAATGGTTTGTAATAGCTGTCCACAAAATGCAACGCTTAAAATATTTAAATAATCGCCCACAGACATAAATAGCTTCCCATCAGCGCGAGAGAATAAGGTATAACTATGCACGACATTCAAATGAGTTAGACAAGGATAAATATCTTTTAATGAGCTTAACAACACCAGTAACAGTAGCAATATGCAAAAAATGCAATCAGCGATAAGCGGCCGGCCCACACAATAACACACCCCGTCCGGTTTAGACCGGGCAATGGCCCTCAAAGTTTGCATTATGAAAAATACTTTTAACACAAAATAAAATAATGACAACAAAAATGACATTAAGTACATTAAGATTTTGATTAAATCAGTCTGTTTAAATCACTGTCATTATTAATTACAACCACTTTAGAAGAGTCATCTTTGCGTACATGTATTTTCGCATATTTAACCCATATGTATGCATATCCTTTCGACTTCAGAGTACTCTTTGTTTTCGTCAGTAGCTGTTTATATATAGGAGTCAAGTGATCATTAGCGAAGATCCGTTGATTACTTCCTTGAAATCCGATTTCATCAGCCAAAATAGTCTTCTTGAGACGCGCTGAAGCTAAGAAATCTTCTTTAATGTACCTGTTAATGAATCCTACAATGATACACTTCTCATTTGAGTTTTGAGCAGGAACTCTTGAAATATAATTGATACTACTCTTCTCAATAGGAAATCCCACGACGCTGCAAATCTTATCAAGGATCAGGAACAGATTAACATTTTTCTTCAACGGAACACCTTTGATTTCCACATTATTGAGACGTTGCCACTGATCCCTACTAGCGAGTTCACTCTTAAGGGATGACATGTCTTGGCCTAACATTTCAACCTTGCCATTGAGGGTGTCAATCTCAGGGATCCTGCTCTCAACTACAGAAACACGTGAAATACACTCATCCAACTTGTTACTTGTGAAATCACACGATTTCCTGATCTCTGAGAGTTCCGCCTTGATTACAACCACATCCTGCAAGAGCTCGGGAAGGCCTACAACATGGTCCTTTATGACACGGATCTCACTCATTATGGATTCCAAATCAATTGGCTTGGAGCTCTTGGGGGCACTCGGCTCAGGAACAGACAAACCTGGTTTTAAGCCGACCATGGGTGACTGAGTGTTCCGACATCTTAAGCACTTCCATCCAGCTCTTCTTTCAGACCCCAATTTCCTGAAGCCGGCCTCTGTGATATTGGCACAGCAAAACCCGAAATGATTTTTACACCCACTACACTGAGCCGAATCACTGACTTCAAGCCCGCAATCACTACACATCAACATGATAAAAGTTTGACAATCACTGTCCTGGTACTAGCAAATACGCAAACTTGGATGCACGTGCGTCTTCGCTGGCGTTGTGAAGCTGACTGATTTTTTGGATATCTTGGTAGAAAGTCAACAACATTGGGATCATTGGGAATCGTAATAATGCTGCAACCAAAGTCACAGCGGTTGAAACACACGTAGAAGTGCCCAGCCATTGTTTACCCGTAATACGTCATTTTTTATCTGGCAAAAGTGACAAACCAACTTGTCAATCAAAAATGGCGGTAAATTAAAAATATGTAGGCTTGTTGTGTTGGCCTCTTAGATAATATACGAAATTCGCACCATTTTACTGCCAATTTGGTTTGCCAGACTATACATCTCTTGAAATGTAGTGGCACATTCCTTTACGATTATGAGTTATATGATGTGTTCACATTGTTCACCTAGATATTAGCTATTGTCTCCTGCATTCATAATTAGTAATCATTTTGTATTTTTCTTGTCACTAAATAAATATGATTGTATTTGTATTAAATTAAGTAGAACTTAAAGGTCGAAGGAAATCAAACAATCTAAGAATTATAGATTTAGGATTAATTAGGATATATTATTAAAATAGAAAGATGGCATGGCAAACTACTTGAATTCTCGGCAACAAACTTTGTGCGCAAGTGGCTAAACTATTATGCTGGCAATGCATGTGTTTTGTGTCGGCGTGAATTAAAAAAGCTTCGCCACTGTGGATAAAAGTCTGTAAGACCCTATAATCACTCAGTTGCTTTAAAAGAGCAGACGTTCCAAGGCCTGGGGATTTCTCAGAGCGTAACGGACATCTCATTCATCTGGTAACGTTTTTTTGGAAGTGGCAGAATGATTTGAGGTTGGTTTTGGTTTAGACGTGTGCGCCGATCTAAAAATGATCGGCGGCGGCGTTTGCTGAAAAGTCGGCGGCGGCGGCGTGATTTCGGCGTGAAATCGGCGTCAAGGTCACATGAATAAAAAAGCGGAATTCGATAGTATCATTTGTCATAGTTTAGATAAATACAATATAAATGTTCACCAAACACCACCACTGACCACCTTATCAAACATCTGATCAGTACATATCAGTTTTCTCTTCCCACCATGTTCTAACATAATATTTTCAACAGTAACTGGGTTTGGACTAGCCCTAATCACATTAGGTCTCCCAAATCCCCTATCATAGCATGCCATAAGGATAAATAGGGCGCAGCCCGCGTCCATTGAATTCCACCTATCTTTACCAGGTGATCGATCCATCATATTGGGAGGCATCCTACGCTGCGTCGACTAGTATATGCTTGCCACTAAAAAATCACTTGCCCCACCGGTAGTTTTGCGAGTAACGTATGTCCAGCCCACTGTCACTTCAGTTCATCGATTTTTTTGAGCTAATTTGGTGCTTCCAGTTTTTCTGCGGCTCTCAACTAGGGTTTGCAACATCCGGATAATGCGGATATCGAAAACCAGCGGATCCGGATACTTCGGATAGTACGGATCCATTGCAAATACATGAATGCTTTTTCTCAGACTTGTTTTATTTTCATTAAGTTACAGTATTTGCCTTATTTAGAGTTAATTTAGTTGTTCAGTTTACATTTTAATTACGTTTGAATGTGCAATAAAATTATAACTATGTTTTACAACTACAAAATTTTCCATATAAACGTACATCTTTTAAACTTTTTACATTTTTAATCACAATAAGATCTATTATCGGCCCTAGTATCTAAATAAGCCGAACCTGAGGGCCGAAGACCCGATAGCGAGGCGTCAAGCCCGCGAAGGCCGAAGGCCCGGAGTGTCACGATTTAAGTGCTCTCCGATACAATTACGCTTTCCAACTGTCTTAACGCCAGCGAAGGCCGCAGACCGAGGTCACGCAGAGGCGCGCAAATGAGTCTCTGTATCTAAATAGATCGCGAAGGCTCAAACCGCGTAAGGCTGAAGGCCTAGAGCGTCCCACAGAGGCGCGCCAGGTGACGAGGCTGAAGGCCGAGCTGCCAGAGCCTCGCGCTCCCATGCTACACAATGGTTTATTTAGTGTGACACTCTGCGGCCCTCCGATTTGTTTCGATCCCTTGCGGAGGCCGAAAGCCGAACTCCACTTAGGGCTGCACTGAGGCGCGCCAGCTCTCCTCGCTCGTACTCATTGGGTGGTTCTCCATGGTTTCAGCCAATATAACTTTATAGTCGGCAAACCGAAGGTGAGTGATATATTCGCTAGTGGTGTTGATGACAAGGCCATCCCATTCCACCTTGCTTTGGAAAACATCTTCCAAAGCAACAGTAAACAGTTTTGATGACAAGACATCTCCCTGTCTTAATCGTCGCTGCAATGGTCTGGATTTCGAATACCGGTCTGGAAGACGAACTAGGGGGCTACCACGATCTCCTAATGCGATTCAGTTAAGGACCTAAACTGAATCGCGATGTGTCAGTTGCATAAAATAACTGTCAAAAATTGGCTAGCCGAACCTAAACTGAATTGCATTTAAGAGATCATGGTATCCCCCTGGACACTACAATATAAATAACGGTAGTCTACCTATTTGGATTACTTGTTCTACTGTTTGTTGGTTGGTTGTTCTTTGGACACATAGCCCGCAAACCTGGGGAAGACCTCCAAAAACTTATTGTCACAATAAATATTGGAATTAGAAATGTCGAGAGGAAGGAGCCCCATGTGCTGGAGAGACCAGATCCGCACCTCACTCAACTTTCGGATTTCTGAAGTGATCCACGCTGCGGAAAATTGGAGTGGTTGGTGGAAGATCGTGAAAGAGAAATTGATGAGTTGATAAGTCACAACCCCCAGAATTGGATTATCGACGCAAGGAAGAATAGTCTACTTGGTACCGCTGAAGATACTGTAGTACAGCCCAGGTCTCGATCAATTCAAATGCTTAATACACCACGAACACGAACGCTAACCTGAGGGGCAAGTTATACCTTTCGGTCTTCTGTATATCCTGACGTTGCTTGTGTATGTGATTTACGGCGCTAAAGCATTTCTAGAAACCGAAACCGGCTTGTTCAGGAGGCTGAAAGTTGTCGAGCCTAAGAACCGACGTGTAATGAGTGATGACACTCGAAAGGAACTAATAGGTTGACAGTAAATTCCCTACATAAGAGCGTTATATAAATACATAAAGCAAATACGAAGCTTAGTGTGTAGTATTTAGCCCATAAGAAATAACTCTGTTATTCAGTCAAGGCCACGCCGATTTCACGCCGACCATTAGTCGGCGGCGGCGGCGTGGCAAAAAAGGTCGGCGGCGGCGTGACGCCGGCGCGGCGCACACGTCTATTTTGGTTGTCTTACAGAGAAACGGGTGCTGTATCTGACGACCGAAAAAGGTACCAAAAGATGCAGCCACTTCCAAAAAAACGTGACCAGATGAATGAGATGTCCGTTTACGCTCTGAGAAATGCACGCCTACCGCGAAACTTCGAAAATCGTAAGAGTGGAAGCGGCAAAAGGTCGAAATGTACAATTTTCGTAATTTGCAGTAGGCTAGGTGAGTGCGTGTGTCTAATTTTATTTTACCCACATGATTGCTGTATGTCATGTAATCCCCATAATTATTTACAGCGCAGAATGACTGAAACTAATACAAATACCTAAAGATAATCTTGTGTCTTACGTAACCTTAGTACCATCACCATCCGCAGCTCAACTCTAAAGCATTACTGTGCGATTAAAATAAGTAACGATTCGGCTTTTACCTTTCGGCTTCGGCTCTTATCGAGATTAAAAAGCAAGTAAAATAGATTTTAAACCCGAATTGTTAAGTGATGTTAATCGTACATTATTTCTGGGACCAATTCCAGACAGGGAGATCAGCGTGCTTAGCCAAGATGCCTATCGCTTACGGTCTGACCACAATTTTGCCAGCGACTGGGGTGATTGACTCAATAAGTTAGAGACTGATATCGGAACTCTTCGCACTTATGTTTTTCCGCCCCACCGGTCGCCTTAGACCAAAGTCATGGCCAAGGCGCAACGCAAACGAAACGCAACTATATTTGACGCACCAAAAAAAATTAGAGAGTAAACTACTTGATTGGCAACTTGATTAAGCACTCTGCGGGCCTAGGAACCACGACTGATGTGTTTCTTCCCCGTCACACCAATGTACGAATTAAGAGAGAGGCAACACGTCGATCGTGGTTCACCGTAGGGTTACTGAGTTGAAACTCTGAGTAAGAGACCTACATATCAACTCCAGCCAAGGTATCCTCACCTGCAGCGTGAGCGGGACGGCGCGCCGCGGGGAGTGGGGCGCGGGCGGGTTGTTCTCCGCGTCGCACAAGTCTGCACAAGTGCACAAGCCACACGTCACAAGGACAACACACGCTAAACAATCTACTCGCAATAAGTACACCACATCATTAGCCGTTACAGTCCATTGCTGGCCTCTCCTACTAGTAATGCGTATGGACGCAGGTAATATCGCCACGCTGGGCAAGTGGGTTTGAGATCATAGTAACGCATAATGATGACGCTACTGGCCGTCATCAATCTTCAATAAATGAACGGCCGGTGCAACTTCAATCCCTTACTTTACTGCCAATTTGCGACTATTCTTAATACACTCACGGGAGGAGTGGGATAGTGACAAAATGTACTCTTACTGCCGTCATCAGTCACCACGCACCACGCGGCCTGCGCTTATTGTGCTTTAAATTGTCGCTAGGCTACAGGCGTAACATGGCCCATTGTCTATCAGGCTGAAGTTACTTTACAGACTACAGCGATCCTACCGCGAACTTCGAATTCCTCTAGACCAGAACTATCACTATTATTTGAGGTGGTCACAAATGACGGCATGCCGTACGTTCCTACTTCGGTGGCATTTTAAATCTACTCGCGCTCCATGCAATAGTGTACTCTACGTGATTTTATTAATTTTACTAAAATAAAACTTTACTGTCTAGACTACATTTAAGCAAAGTGAGAAGCTGAGAAAGTAGAGAGTCAATAGTGATGCCAACAACCACAATAGTTTTAGCGTTTCTCACAGAGGGCTTTATATATACCCAAAGGCATGTCCACGAATTCGTACAAGCCGCCTTTAGATACCGAGAACCAGGTTTTCTTGTAAAACAAATAAAACAAGATCACTAAAGTGAATTATATTATAGCATTACCTATAACAATGATATTGTGTAATAAAGCTACAGCTTGCTACTGTGTGTGTGTGTGTGTGCGTGTGTATCTGTATACTTACATGATTTAGGCGGGTTGGTGTGCGCGGGCGCCGGGTTGCCGTTGTCGTCTCGCGTGCCGGAACCGGAACTGTCCCATGTGCCTGATGCTGACGCGCCTGTCACGAAATCTTAATCTTATTTTCTCCTACTTATTTAAAATTATAATTATGTGTTGTTTTAGGATACGCTGTAATTAGTTAGTAAATGAAAATATTTTATCAAACAGTCCTAATAACACAGTGTTCTAACTTGGTCCTTTTCATTTGCTGACATCCTAACAATATAATAATATTTGTGCAAACCTTGTTTAAGAGAGGTCAAAAAAGGTGAGTGGGGTGGGTAACAATCTGAGGCGAAGCCGAAAATTGTTATTAAAGACGCCACGAGCATTTTATGACTCAGTTAAACAATGTTGCATACAATACTTTTTCTACGACCACACATTTATTTTTAAATAAAATTGTAAATTTTAGAAATATTCTTACTAGTTAAACACAAGTTTATTAATTTTTTTTAAATAGGTTGACAGCCATGTATTTCATTAAGTGTTGTATACACGAGGTGTTTTAAAATGCAAAAAACGCACTGCGTGTAAACCCGAATGCGTTTATAGGGAATAGACAAAATAGATTTATCTTGACATCTGTAAGATAGGGGCTTAATGGTGTGTTCACGACCATGTAAATGACAAATAAAAGTACGGGAGTAGAAAAAAATAAAATAAATATCTTATACAAATCAAACCAGTCTCAAAGTAATCTCAATTAACGCTTGTGTTGTGGGTACCATGCGACGATACGATGTGATTAAATACCTATATAGAAAACAACCATGACCACGAAATAAATGTTTGTAATTGACACACAAATAAATGCCTTCACCGGGTTTCAAACCTGGGATTTTCATCTACGTAGGCAGGGTCACTACCAATTAATAGGCTTCGGAAGCTGCCAAAAATAATTTAGTTTCGAAATAAGACCTTATTGAAGTGTACAAAATACTGAATGGACACTATGATCTCCGAGACTTCATATCTCTACTTAAAAGAGACACCAATACTCGGCTAAGAGGGCATCACTTAAAACTACAAAGACCATGCATATCAAGTAACAACCCGCATAAACACTTTTTTGCTAACCGAGTAGTCAGGCCTTGGAACAAACTACCAGAGGAAGTAGTTTCAGCACCCAACCTAAACATTTTTAAAAATAGACTTGATCAACATATTAATTTGAGATCAACCTAGAAGAGGATAATATATCAGGATACGGGCTTACATCAGTTGTTTTTCAACAAAATAAGAGTAAGGTACTGACTGTCGGTGCGGCGACTGAGCGACAGGCTGGGCTCCGAGCTGGCGGGGGAGGAGTCTAGCTCCAGCGAGGACTGCGACGACACGGAGCCCGGGCCCGGCTCCTCGCTGCGGTCGCTGCCTGCGCTGGCGGGCCGCGGCTCCGAGCAGGACAGCGAGTCCGCTTCTAGTTCCATCACTTCCTGTGACTCCTGTGTGTATACGAGCACATTGATGAAGGCAAGAAGAGAGGCCTCTGTATCTGCCTTAGATATGTTGGACCTAGCGTTGAAAATTTCCGGATTAAATCCAGTTTCTTTCCAAACAGCTCGTTTTTTCCCGGATTTTTTTGAAAAAAATCAATGAAAAGTTCCACAATAATTTTCAACTCTAAATCAAATCGCATTAGACCTAATTTTCATTTATACCAAGATAACGCGATGTCATCGAGGCAAAGTCAATAGAAATAGATGGCAAGGAGTGACATTGATTATTTCTGTAAAAACCCGAAAAAAAAAACATTTTATTTTTTCCGACATTTTCAACGCTAGTTGGACCCCAGTGCGCTCAAATTGCGAAATGTTTGGTTGATGTAAGTTAAGACCGAAGAGGTGACGGCTTCCTCGCACAACATATCAGTCTTGCTACTATTAATCATTTAAGAAATGGCAACGGCACCCAGCATGCTTTCGCTCACATCACGTACAACAGGGGACAAAAACTACCTAGAAATAAAAAAATAAAAAACGACAGCTTACTCCAAGATCCCATCATCAGACCTTGACTTGGTGGCAACAGGATGGAAGTGGTGAAACTTACCAGTGGAAAAAGAATTGGCGGCACAGGGGAGGATGCTCCTGAGTTGGCACCACTGGATGCGCCACCTGTAACCATCAATTTTTATTGTAAGCCATAAAATTAATGGTCCCTCTTGAATATGATAGTTTGTACAGATTATCACGTAACCTCGGGATTACTTCAAACTTTTTTGTAATCCAATCGACTAATGTTTTTTTGGCAAAGTGATAAAAATGGATATACATACTGAATAACTTTTCCCGTGAGATTAAAATGAGAGACGGGAAGAAATGCCGGTCTAAAGGTCTTCGTACACTATATCGACTCCACACCCACTCGACTCAAGTCTAATAATTGAAACTTAAGCCCTGTGTCATATGTTCAGGGTTTAATTTCAAAAAATGATATTAAAGTAGTGTACGACGAGTGGCCTACGCATCGTACACTAAAGGTCAACCCCGACTCGTATGTCACGCAACGACAACACGTTGTTCACGCGGCGCCTATGCGTTTGCCACTGACGTGTATCGAGCAACCATTAACATTGCCCACTCATTGACACCGCGTTGTCCACAAGTGAGCTAGTGACCATTGGGTGGATCAACTAGTTGACTGCTCATCGTGAGTATGAGTAGAGTTGCTGCCGCGTTGGCGTGGAGTTGTTATAGTGTGCGTAGACCTCAATACTGCTCTCAGAGTTTACCCGCCTGTAGTTTCGATAATCCAAGAATTCGAAGGACTCATTTTTAAATTTTCTAAGAAAAACAGGTTTTGTTAGGCGTGGTTGGTCCAAAAGTTGTAGAACACCTTTTGCTATTTTTGATTAAGTCTCCGAAAACACTTAGTAAAGGAAGTACCGATAAAAACGGTAAATAAAAATTATGATAAAGGTCGATATAGTAAGATAGCTATAATTTCTGGCTTTGACTATTAACCAGGAGGTCTTAAATTAGGTTACTTTGATCCTTTTTTCTTGCTACTGCAATTTAAGTATTCACTTTGTAACTTCTTCATATTAAGCTTTTTTTTATCAGTCGTTTCAGGTCCTGTACAAATGACCAATATTTCTGGTGACTTTCTATCCCTTTCATTGATATTGTACTTGGCTAATGACTTGATGTCTTAAACACAATAATGCTCAATAAGATGAATTATGTCGCATATATTGTCTGGATTTTATATGGGTCCCAAATCAATGATTGAATCCTGTACAGTTCTTAATCTCTTTGTCATGGTTACCTAAAGCAAAATCAGCGCCAAAAACTAGTTAGTATACTGAGCATAAATTAAGTATACCTTAAGAATGACGGGGAGAATGGCCAGATATATTGACATTGACGACGGTCCCATAATTTAGAATTCTGCAGACAAAAAAAGAAAAAATATTTGGAAAATATACTTTGGAAGAGATTTCGAGGATGCTGTAGGTACTTTGAGTACTGGAAATGCAGTAGGTGACACAAAAGTACCACTGTAAGCAAATTTGAGGCCTGGATAATCCAATCCAATAATTATAGCTAAAATACTATATTAACGCGATTATCATATTTAATATGTAGTTTTGTTTCGGTATACCCCTTATGTATATGTTCGCTTTACATCTCCACATTATTCATTAACCCCGTGATCACGTTGAATCATTAATGTTTTTTATTTATTTTATTTATGGAATAGCCTGATGGTAAGCGATCACCGTCGTGCAACACCCGTGGTATTATAAGTGCGTTGGCGACCTTTAAGATGGGAATACGCTCTTTTCTTGAAGGTTTGCAGATCGTAACGATCCGGAAATGCCGCAGATGACAGATCATTCCAGAGTTTAGCTGTGCGAGGCAGGAAATTTCTAGAAAATCGCACAGTTGAGAACTGCCAAACATCTAAACCAAACTTATCAAGGGTCAATGTTCACCTAAGTCAGAAGAGCGACTGGCCCTGGAGCGATGGTGCCTGGCCCTCGGCGCCGGCTTAAGGGCTCCCTCGGGTTCGCTATGATGTTCCTCTCCTACAACAAAATCAGCCGGCAGTGCCGCTGACATGAACTATGGGATTTAGGGTCAGTGTTCACCTAAGTCAGGAGAGCGACTGGCTCTGGAGAGCGACTGGCGCTGGTGTCTCGCCCTCGGCGCCAGCTTGTCGGGCTCCCTCGGGTGCTGCACCTTCTGCTGCAGCAGCGGGTAGAACCCTCGCGCTGTGGCGTTCCTCGGCTCGTACTGCAGGATGAGCCTGCAGTATTTCAGGGCCTCGGCATATTGCCGGCGCATTATTGCTGACAGGAACTGTAATAAAGAGGGCTGTTGGGTTTGTCGCCAAGGCTTGTTTTAGTTTTAAACTGTTGCGATTATGAAAAAGAGTGTTTTTTTTTTGTGATATTGAGTTATACAGATTAAAATAGGAAAAAAAGAAACACCGATGTGAAAACAACCGACGAATTCATTATGATGGCAGAATCCGACATAAAAGCTGTTCTAAATCGATTTACTTCAAAGATTTTGAATGAGCCCATAAGACTAATTATTCCAACTGTTCTTTGTTACTTTGCATTTGAAGGAAGAGATGATAAACATAAAAATGGGATAAGAAAATTTGGATAGGTACAAAGTTTCCTTTTAAATTACAAAATTAATGCTCACCTCGGCAAGAAATTCACTGGGCGCTGAGTCGTTCCCCTCGGAGCAGTCCTCAGGGCTGGTGGAGTGTCGCGGCGTGGCGTCCATGTTGCCGCGCGTCGTCAGCGTGATGACGCGCCCGCCCGTCGGAGTCGAGTCGCGCGAGCACAGCTCGCGGTCGCGGAAGTGCCGGCTCGCGGGCCGGTAGCGGGGCCCCTCGCTCGGGTTCCCGTCGCCTGCCGCCGCTGGCAGCTTTATAACCACCTTTGGAGATGGCACAGGTGACGAATAACGTTTCCGACGGACAGGACGCTTCGGTTTTGCAGTTTTATCAGGCTTTGCTTCCAGCAAAGTGCGGACCGTTTTATCTTCTAGCGAAGGTTTCGACGTGGCCCACAGTCTCTGGTTGAGGCGGAATGCGACGTGGGACGCTGTCTCCAATTTGCCCGGGGCCCGGGGCTGCCACACGGTGCGGGGGTTGGCGGGCGGGGGAGGCGGTCTTGGTGGAGCGGGCCGATACAGTCGCGAATTTGGCAATGGCCGCCGATATACGTTCTTCCTGACAGTTGCTTTGCGCTTCTGTTTGAATAGGATTTGACTTTTCTGCGATTTACGCAGCTTATGGGGTTTCTTCGGGCCTGGGTATCTGAAGAATATAAACAGATTTACAGGAAAACGATAAAAATACAGAGGCGTTTGTGTTAGTCCTAGGCAAACGTGATGTTTATAGTCGCAGCATGAGAGGAACCTTCAGTGCGGAGCTTACACGAACAGATGGAGAAGACGAACTGATCAAATGAAGGCTATCACAAAATAAGCCCCTGCATGTGTGCCTAAAGAATGCGACTGCGAGGAGTGGCTTTACTGTCATTAACGCTGCTGAAAGAATGGTCACATAATCGGGTCCATATTGGCACTTATACAATTTTTTCTTCGAATATTTTTACTAATACCGTTTTTTACTCATAATCATCATTACTCCGAAAATTTTATCTCATACTTTTTTTCTTACTAAAAATTATACTTCTACCTACAATGTTCATAACGATTTTTATTTCGAAATTTTATCCTCCTAAAGTCGTCAAGTAGATTAATCTATTCTCATAAAGTTATTTGAAATAAATTGTTTATTTATCAACATTTTCCCATTAGGTTCACTCTGTTGTGGTATGATTCTTATATGAATAACATAAACTATGTAGTCATAATGGGCTTTGTGCAGAAACTGTTGTGGCATACTCAACTTTAGTATATTTCTTTGTGGCAGATTTCGAGTTGTTCGAATATTATTCGAGCATAATTTCGATGCTACTACGTATTTATGATGAGGCATAATCTTGATGTGCATAAAAAGTATCGGCATAGTTTGTTTTAGCATAACAGAGAAGGAATAATTACAACCTCTCAATATAATCGAGGTAGTAGTTAGTAATATTCTGTACGTTACTTACTGTGTTACTGAGCTGAGTACTTTCTAGGTTGCTAAAAAAAAAAAATAACCTCGAAGACTAAGGCGGGAGCAAAGATGTGCCTGCTCCCGCGTTTCGGTTGCTGCAACTGGTAGCATTTTACGGTGGTTAGACGGTCGTTTAACCTTCATTTCAATGATGCCTGATGCCAGATTAGTTTTTCCATGGGTATGACGAGAGAGAGAAAAAGAAGGACCACGAACCGCTTTTCCACAAATGAACATCCATTGTGCCTCGCGTCGCTTAAGGAGTGTGTTTTGCCTGCACTCCAGGGCATTGTTTATAAATGTTTAAGTGTACTTACAATCGAGGGTTGGGCGTGTATCCTCGTCGGACGCGCGTTGGTGGACCCACAAGACAAGGAGCGGCGAGGACCGTGCGCGGAGCCCCGAGGTCGATTATGTCTTCGTCCTCTGATTTCAACGTTAGTCGCCACCTGTTTTACAAACACAGGCGGAACTTGAGAAACCTGAGAATTCAATATTCAACCACCATTATAAACTGATCCTCGATCTAAAGATAGTATATCCTAGGAAACCGCTTATCGAGTGAACTCTTAGTATTTCATACAATCATCATCAATTCTAAAATATAATTCCAAAGTTTATAACATACGAGCCCCGATGCATTGGAGTTCGTCTAGTTCGAAACAATTTTTACAAATTTTGAATATTTTAAAAATGATCACATTATGTTAATGATAAATTGTATGAACGTTAGTCATGGTTAATGTATTACATTTCAAGAAACACAACAATCAGAAGTCAGAACCAGTGTCTAAATTATATTTTCGTTCACCACCGTAATTCCGCGCTTATAAGCTTGACGCAAAATTCGCAGTGCATCAGGTGTACCATCCATGTCGTCTTTAATATTAATGGCGTTTACATTCATTGATTATTTACAAAATTAAAAATTGTGGATAAAATTTTAAAAAATACCTCTCGTAAAATAGTTTTTTTTTATTCTGATTTATCAAGTCCAAATATTTTATACTCAAAGAAACTACTTTAGTACTATTATTGAATAGTGAAGGTTTTGTCTCTAAACCTTTTCCCCCGGATGAACGGGATACCTAATCTCGAAAAACTGTCTAACTGGACGAGAACATATGCATCGGGGCTCGTAACTTATTTATGCACATACTTATGTAAATCCAGAAGACTAACATCAGATATCAATTACGGATAGATATCTGATAATTATACAGGGTTAAGTACGGAGAAACGGAGTATGAATAGTATATAGGTACATTAGGTACATATGAAGGGAGACTTTACTTTGGTTAATTAATATAAAAACGCACAAAAGATAACACTCGCGTGTCAAAAAGATACTCATAAGGTGTCCATAGTGCATCTTAAAAATAGAAATTAATAACAAATATAAATAAGTGGTATCAGTATCAAATAATCAAGATCTTATGTAGGTACTGGCAATACATTATTATTTTATTATGATTAACATTTTTTTATGAACTTTTTTGTATTTACAAATACAATCATAAATCCTTACATTATTCAATTAAAACTAAAAAATACGAATTACCTTAAATGAAAATAAAATGAACTCAACTTTTATGAAAATTTAAAGTTTCTAGTCCAAAACCAGAACTATAACTTAAATATTGTAACCTTTGATTTATGCGTCGTTGGACTAAAAGTAAATATGGCGTTATATAAAAATGTCCACTTGCTTAAGTTCGGGCGTATATAATTTTGACGAAGTATAAAAATGTTCACCTGTATATTAGACCAAATATAAACATGTTGCGACACTAGACTAAAAGTAAATATGGCGATGTATAAAAATGTCCACTTGCATAAGTTTGGGCGTATATAATTTTGACGAAGTATAAAAATGTCCACCTGTATATTATTGTTGGTGGTGATGAATTTGATCCGTATATGTATTATTATAATCCTGGACCTATAGTAAAGAAAGTAGTCATTTTTATATTCAGTCTTGATTACACTTAGACATTTGTACACTTTGAAAGTAGTCATTTTTATATTTCGACTTGATAAGACATAAACATTTTTATACATTAATAGTAGTCATTTTTATATTCCGACTTATTAAGACTTGAGCATTCTAAAGTATTGGCTTTCTAATACTCTGACCAATTTTTATTTTATATGTAGACATTTTTATACATCTCCATATTTACTTTTAGTCCAACGAAGCATAAATCAAGTTTCGAAAATTTTATAAAACCTTAGAGCTGCTTTCAAAAATTCTACTAAATGAATCACACTCAAAGTACCCCTCACGAAAACTAAATCCGTAATCATAAAAAGCACTTGTGGCTCTATGAGCATGTAAGCCTTAGTCGCATCGAAACTGCGGCGCGGCGGGCGCACTGCCAGCCCTAGCCTCTCATATATCCACTTACTACTGACATTTATGTGCAATTTTTTCGTAGATTTCACCCCTGAACCGGTCCCGCAATCATGTTAAAATTACTGTTGTAAATCTACCGGATTAATGTCAACATATATTTAAAAAAGATTTTAGGGAAACGCAACAAACTATAAAGTTCTGCAATGTGGTTTCTGAGATATTTTATATTAAGCACTCTGTTGTTTTTTGCGGAAATTGCAACTATACGCTGCGATTACATGTCGGGTTGCATGGTTAAGGCGGATTACACGAGCCGGATTTAGGGTTCCCGGTGATTTAGGATTTACAGGATTTACTTATTTCCAATAAATGTCCATTTAAACATTCGTCGCGGCATTCTGTAGGTACTTTCGGATCTCTGTAAATGTCTGCATAGTGTGATAATTACTTCGCGGCGTCTCTTCTCGCTTACGTTTCAACCACAACTTTACAAGACTTAAGTACTTTAGTCTAACTAACTCAGGCCTTCATAACTTTCCCTCCGGTCGACATTGGCCACTTCCTAATTTGTATCTTTCCAAATTTGTCCACTCTTCAACCTGTCTCTTTCTTAACATGTCCACTTCCAAACTTGACTATTTCCTAACCAGTCCACTTCCAAACTTTAGCTCTTTCCTAATTTGACCACTTTATGATTAAATTTCCTAATTTGACTACTTCCAAAATTGTCTACTTTATAATTTACTTTTTTTATCAATATTAAACACGAATAAAATATAATAATGTAACGCCATGTGTACTGTAATAGTACATTGTGTATTAAGGGCGGTGAATAAGAAATTACGAATGAGTGTGAATTAATTTTAACACGAGTTCTTATTTCTTATACCACCCGTGATACACACAATGTTTTTTAGAGTACACATGGTGTTACTTTACCGCCCTAAGGCTATAATGAGCACTTTTCGTGCCTGCGTCGAAAATTGAAAGGGCCATAGGTATTGTACTGTAAAACGTCGTACGATACACGTGCGAAGAGGTAATTCGCAACTCGTGTCGATTTAAACCACTCCCTCCGGTCGTGTTTCAATTTATCACGACTCGTTTTGAATTTCCTATTTCTCGCTCTTGTATCGTAATGTACTATTTCATCACATTTGCGAGTAAATAATAGTAGATTGTATTACTAGGGAGCAAAATGGTATATTGTATCGAGGGTGAGTAATACAAGAAAAGGCATTTAGGGTTAAGGTACACAAAGGATCGGACCCGACAAATTCGTGCCGTCTAATATCAGCTATAAGTCCGCGTTACAAATACCTATACTGGCTGTTTTTTTTTCAACCGCTGATAATGTTTATTCTGTGCGTTGCTACCAACATAGAACCTTGATAACAGGGAACAAAATTCATTTTAATTTTCATTTCTGCCCTGTCAGCAGGGCAGAAAAAAAAACATTTTGCAAGGGAACGAAATTTACGAAATGCGGATTTGAAAGGAGCGGAGAAAAGGAGTGTATGTACAAGTTTCTAACGGGTCGGCAACGCGCGTGTGACACCTGTGGAGTTGCAGGCGTCCATAGGCTACGGTGACTGCTTTCTATCAGGCGAACCGAATGCTTATTCGCCACTGAAGTGTTATAAAAAAATCTAGTGTAACGAACTGAAAACGCCTGGAAAAGCTATTGGGCAATGAAAGACCTCATGAAAGGAAACCTACCTCTGTCACTCAAACGTAGAGGCTCATGGAGATGTGCATACTTCCAATCCTCACCTACGGTGCTCAGACATGGTCTTTGACGGAAGCTCAGAAGTTCAAACTCGGGGTTTGCCAGCGAGCTATGGAACGCAGCATATTAGGTAAAACTAAGGAATCGTATCCGGAACACCACGCTGCGTTCCAAGACACAAATTATTGATGTAGCTCGGAAAACGGCTAAGTTTAAATGGGACTGGGCGAGTCATGTCTGCCGCATGCCGGATGATTTGCGGGCCAAAATAACCACAGAGTGATGCCCCACAACTTTAATCAGAGACCTGGCAGACCCCGTCGGCGATGGCGGGATAACTTAGACTCCTTTTTAAGAGATTGGCCGGATGTTGCACAGGACCGAGAAGAACGGAAGAAGAGGGGGAGGCCTTTGCCCAGCAGTGGGACACAATAGGCTAATATAATAATAATAACTTAATATAAATCAAATGACATGTACCTTATAGGGAACGGACTATCAAAGAAAAGGACGCTGTAAGAGTGAACAAATTGGGAAGTTAGCGATTCTGGGAATGGACATGTTAGGAAAATACGAATAGGGAAATGACTGTTTAGGAAGTAGTCAATTTTGGAATGTATAAAGTGACAATTCAGAAAAAGGACGATGTTGGAGTGGACGAATTAGGAATTGGACAAGTTTGGAAAGATACAAATTAGGAAGTGGCCAATGTCGACCGGAGGGATAACTTTCATGAGGTCCTCTCCAAGCGTAGCACTGTGCCGCACGCCAAGTACCTACCTACGAGTATGTAATATGTATAGATTTTGCATATAATATCTACTTTGGTAAGATTAAAGTTAACTGTATTATTTTAGTATGGCTAAATTGATCTTAGAATTGTACAGGCTGTGTGGTCAAAGGCGACAGACAACGCCTTTGATGACTATGAAAGCCGATACCACATCGGCAAGGTCATCACACTTCTGCCAAAAGAAGCAGCCTACAGAAGTCTCGGCGTCAGCTTTCTTTGCAATTTGCGTCATCCATCCCTGCCACTGATGCAGGACAGTTTGACACCCGAGAAAGGATATAGCTAGAATAGTATCGCGAAAATGTGTCCATTGTTATTCTTATTCTTATTCTTATTGTTACTCGCGGGCACCAGCCAGTTACAATTTCATCATCATCATCATAGCAGCCGAAAGACGTCCACTGCTGAACATAGGCCTCCCCCAAAGATTGCCACAATGACCGGTCCTGTGCCACCCGCATCCAGCGGGCTCCTGCGACCTTCACCAGGTCAACAGTCCACCTTGTGGGGTGCTCATCCACGCTGCGCCTTTCGGTACGTGGCCGCCACTGAGCATTCTTATGAGGCCCATTGTGAGTAAAGCTAAGTTCACATTTGTCTGTCGTGTCGTGTTATGATGCTCTCTGTCGTGATGGCTACCGTTCACATTTATATGACGTGCTATGACGGATTCTGACGCAATTTTGTATCAGTTCGTTCTCAGCACTCGGATAGCTCACACGTTCGCAATGTTCTTTCAAGAATCATCCGATTCAGATTCCGATTTTGAAGATGAATTGCATTTATTGGCGCTGGCTACGCTTCTTACAAAAGAAAGAAAGAGAAGGAGGTACTGGATTCATTCAGTAAATAGAAAGAGAGAAACTAAAGGCGAGTTTCATTGTCTCGTAAAGGAGCTTGAGAGTGATCCTGAAAAATTTCGTCAGTATTTTAGAACGTCGAAGGCACAGTGAAAAAATTCATAGTTTGATTGCAGAATACATCAAAAAAATACAGACAACATTTCGCAAGCCTATTGGTACAAAAGAAAGACTTGATGTATGTTCAAGGCAAGGTTTTTATTTAAAAAAAATGAATTCTTTTCCTCAGTAAATTGTGCATTAGCATCACGACACGACACTGGCGCGTTCACACTGCTGTGCCGTGTCGCTTCCCCGCCCCCCGTACCTCACCCGGTCTGACGCGGACCGGGATCGCTTGTGATGCGACACAACACACGCCGTCACAACACAGTGCATCAGATAAATGTGAATGCAACGATATTAAATAGTTGAAACCGATACCGTTCTGATGCGTCACAACACAACAGACAAATATAAACGCGGCTTTACTATACACAACAGATCATTTACTCGGTGAATTCTGTAACAAACAAGCAACGAGACTGCTCCATTTGCCCCTCACACCACCACAGCCGCTCGAGTTCGCAACTCGCAACAAGTTAGCGCGACGCGGCCGCAAACGACCTACATCTGCGCTGATTGCTCCCACTTTCAGCCCGAGTTCTGGCTAACCAGTCTAACCATCCTATTCACTGACATCAAGCTTCTATACATCTCAAATAACTTCGTTTTAAAAATAGTACGTTACATCAGACACCGGGAAAATGAGGAATCGACCTAAACCACGGTCAGCACAAAAAGTGCTTATGCTAAGACACAAGAAATTTACAACTTATAATACCGGTTTATAGAACCAACCCAACCTACATTTGGTTACGGTTAAAATGAAATGATAAAATGTAAACAAATGGGTGGTTAACCTTAACCCGATAAGCTGTTGTAAACGATACTAAACCCAGCTTAGTTATGTCCAATTTTGTTCCGATTACGTTCCAGTGGGAAATAGCCCTCGGACACGCACAGGCCTAACATTCGGATATTTTAGCGTTTACAAGTATATTCGATCTAGATTAATATTGTGAACTAGTACAATAATAATTTAATAAAAAAATACCTAAATAATACGAAATGTAATGTTAACATAACTTATAAAAATAAAACACTTTAAACTATGGAATATATCTTTAATATAAAACTAATTAAATATAATGAATAAACCAAAAACAAAAATAAATTAATCGAAAAGTCCGCCACGAGTTGTACCTGGAGCGAAGGTGCCCATCACACTAGCCGCGTTACCACGTTGAATGGCGATGGATAACCTTTGCACCAGGTACACTCCCGCGCAGGCGTCAGATCCCCTTTCCCTTAAACGACGTCCAATTTGTCGAATGAAGGAAATTGCTTCAGATCCCCAGCATCCAGTAGTTTCAAATGAAAGAGGCACCAAAAATTAATTTTGGCACAATGTCATATATTTTTGTCACTTTTTGAACGCGGCAAGCTCGGCAGCGGCACCAGCGGTTCGCACTGTTCTGCTTAGATGTGACCCAGAAAAAGTGCTCACACACGTGGCGTCCCAAAGCAGACATTGTCCCCTCTGCCACGGTAATAAAGTTAGTCCGTCAGGGCGTTTACCGTCGGTGCGACAGAGACCTGGAGGCTCTAAGACACCCGGGATATTGGCGGAGATTAGGGCTCTCCGGACGATATCATTTTCTTTTAGTATTTAACTACAGCAACATACTATAATATCAAGATAATAGTTATGAGATCAATTAATGTTGTAACTTGTATAAATTGCAATTTTTTTCTTATATTTTAGACTTTTAAGTTTAACTTAATTTGGTAAATGACTAGGTCTATGTGACTAGTACTTTTTGGTAAGATATTACATAGGAAACTTTCCTTACAAAACTGTACATTCGAGTATTTTTTCATAATTTGGCAACATTGACGTACAAGACGTCAGTGTTAGCGGGTTGCGTTCTGAATGTAAAAGTATACTATCTGGTTTTTGTCCAATATGATAAGATTTTGCGATAGGTTTTTATGAAATACTAAAAATCTAATTTATTATCTTGAATAAGGGTCAATCACTTTTTTTATGTCACTCGTTGCCATGGTTACGTTCTCCTGGGTCACCCTTAAAATCACAGTTTTGCAGCATTCAAATTGACAAAAGTTTGAATTTTTTGACAGGTATGTGGCCTTTCCAAGGTGGGTCATCCACTCATCATGATAGTAGGGTGTGCATGATACTTTCTTCTAACAAACTATCCCACTGTTGTCCCCTGGGTGATGTGACAGAATAACAACAAAAAAAAAAGTGATTGACCCATAAATGAAATAATCTGGTGTATGATAAAATTTTCATGGTGTCCCTCAAAAAATAAGCAGCGAATCATAGCCATACCAGCGTTTGACGTTCCATGGTTTCGAACGTTTCACGGTTCATCTATCAATTTACTTCCCTCACAAGTGATTAAAATGCAACTTTCCTCACTGAAATTAGTGAGGGAAATAGGTGTTTCCGAGCTAGTGTGGGGAAAAAAATTGCCCCTTACACGTGCAAAAACTTTTTTTTTACTCGGGTGATTGTCGCCCTCGTTTCACTCGGGCCAACTTTCACCCTCGCCGAAAAAAAGTTTTCCCGCACTAGTTAGGAAATGTACAATTAAATAGCGGTTTTAGTTTTTATAGGTTGATGTTGAAATTCATTACCGCGATGCATTGAAGAGGGGTGACACTTGTCAACTAAACTGTTTTTGAAAGGCAATTTAGTATGGTGTCTTCATCTCTTTACCGTGAGACTAACAATCTGACAATCTGAGAGATGAAAAAATTGAAGTATACATATACTTCATGCTCGTAAAGTAGTAAACACCGAATATTATACCTATAATGGCTATATAATATTCGGTGTAGTCTCTACTCCGTATGTCAATCCATATCCCATGTCCCCGTAAAGACTAGAACATAATACATTATTAACAGTGATCGGTTTTTTGGATTCTCCCGGCTCCCGGCGGGTCTCCTATAGTAACTTGAAAAATAAACTTTAATTATATTGCCATATTTCTATTTCATAAAGTATGCTCTTGTGTGTATAATACAATAGTGTTAAATACAATTTTATAGTCACACCCGTAATTTTTCTATACGCGAAATCCCGCTAGGGGGAGCCCAAAAAATCGATCACTGATTATAAACAAAGAAACACCGCTGCGCATTGTTATAAAAATAAATTGAAAACGAAGACGCGTTTTGCCTCAACTCATCAAATAATTAGAGAAACTAATTAAATCTTCGCGAGCACTAATTAAATTAAATGTTTAAATGCCGCCGGTCCCGACTGGCAGCGACTTTGACTTCAAAATGTGATACAAGATAATACTAGGTAGGGGACGACTTCACGATCTGACAAATAACAATTTAAGCTAAGCCTACATAGCAACATAGCACATGGTTAGTGCGACAGTGGCGCCGCTAGATAGCCTTAACGTCCCTCTTTTATTTATACAGTGTGTAGCCTTTAACACGGGAGAAAAATGAAATGAGTGACTCCTTCGACTATCGGCAATCATCCTGTAAAGGTCCCGGTGTTTCAAAGTGGTTAAGTTCGGAGATATTGTCATTCAAAGCTATCTAAAGCTATATAGCTATAGACCTTTAGTACTGGATCTTGGCATCAGGATGTCGTAGCTTGTCAGTCGCAAGACATCTTGATAGTATACCAGGTACGAAGGCATAACAATAATTTAGTTTTTATTTTTACACTAATTTGTTACAATTTAAAAAAAAATTGTACATTTTTCTATTATTCAAAAATGATAAGTTATTGATAACTTTTAATTCTAGTAAATTAACCCATAATAATGAAAACTACATGAACAAAAAATTACAAAAAAAGTTTTTTTTTATTGCAATATGTGGAAATGATTGTTGATCAGCTTATTAATGCTCCGTTTAAATTTTCACCCCGGTTGTAGGCCACACACTGTATAGTTATTAAAAGACGGGAAGTCTATCTTGAGTTCATCTCGCGGCCACCTATGTACTGTCGCACCCATCCCATCATGTGCATGTGCAAAGCCTCGTACATTATCAGAGAAAAAGCTAGAAAACGTGCTGTGCATTTGTACTACGGCGTAGCATGGCCCGCCGTAGTACGTCGATGTTGTAGCACGTCGCTATCGTAGCACGTCTGGGTCGTAGCGCGTAGCACGGTTATATTGGGCGACGTGCACTCTCTTGACGCGTATGGATAAAAAGATTCACAATAGTACATTACGTTTACGACACAAGTGCAAAAAACATGAAATTCGAAACGAGTGGCGATGTTTTAAAACACGATCGAAGAGAGTGTTTTAAATCGACACGAGTTACTAATTTCCTTTTTGCACGTGTCTAGTACGACGTTTTTAGTACAGACAGATGGCCCTCCGAAGTTTTGGACCTGACGTAAAATGTCCCACTTCTCGCACTAGAGCCTAAAAAAGGCACCATCTGTACCATAAAGTTAGAATCCGCGCTAGCGCTTAATAGAGAAAGGAAGCGTGTGAAAGGGAAGCCACCAGTCATATGACTTTTACACGAGTGCAAAAGAGATAGAAAACAATCCCAAAAGCGTAACAACTTTCGAAGTGACATATCAGCCGTATCAGCCTTCTCGACGGAGACTGTTATTTAAAAGTGATTTTATATTTAATTCTAGTAAGAAGTCAATTTAGACAAATAATTAAACCGATGTGGTATCGTGTAGTGTAAAGGATTGCCCTGTTACCCACCGAAGAAATGACGGCAAACACTTGTTTCATAGGTAAATCTGATTTGCCGGTTGATTGTTTTCAAACGATATTTTGTCGATTTAGTAGCATAAATCGTGTAAGTTATCACTTTCTAGCATTAATTGTTAGTTGTCCTATCACTGTGCGCTAATAATTTATCACAACAGTTCATATTAAAGGATATTTTGTGTAAAAATATAAATGGTCACGCTACGCTAGAGCTTGACTAAACGTTGAACTACCAATATCGATATTCGTACAATGCCGTCATATTCCCAGATTTTAAGTACGAATGTGTATTTAACAAACTTGAAGGACCATACTATGATTTGTGAGATTTTTTTGATACTATACGATTTTTATTATTTCTGTTAAATTTAAGGGATACGCCAGATGCTAAGTTCACACACGTTTGCAATTTGTAATTCGACACCCTCAATTCACATTGTACTATAAAACTTATAGCAAAAAACGAAGATAAAAAATACCATGTTGTCGATAAAACAATCAAACATCGATAGATAATTGCTCTGTTGTAATAGGCAACCCTATTCCTGAGCACACATAGACAAATTTACGCACACACTTGCGTTTCGTTTTTGGTTATGCTTTTAATCGTTGTCAATCATTCTTTGTCATCTTAGTTCTGTGATCTGTACTAAAAATTTTAGTTACGTAAATGTACCAATGCTTGCCACCTCAGTACCGAATAGATGACACCTATTCGTCATTTTTAATTAATGACATATGCATATGATTGAAAGTGCCATGTATTAGGTCAGCAACTAGCACCACGATAACTGTTTACCAAGTTAAATGTGTAAATTTCGACAACACTTGACAATTGACCGACATAAGACTAACGTTTCTGTTTTTGTCGTTTCGGCAGAAGACACAGATGACTGACTAGACTACGTACAGATCGTCCCTGTTCGGGCGGTGCGGCAGGTCCACGGAGACGGGGCGAGGCGGGCGGGGGCCGGCAGTAGACACAGATGACTGACTAGACTACGTACAGATCGTCCCTGTTCGGGCGGTGCGGCAGGTCCACGGAGAGGGGGCGAGGCGGGCGGGGGCCGGCAGTAGACACAGATGACTGACTAGACTACGTACAGATCGTCCCTGTTCGGGCGGTGCGGCAGGTCCACGGAGAGGGGGCGAGGCGGGCGGGGGCCGGCAGTAGACACAGATGACTGACTAGACTACGTACAGATCGTCCCTGTTCGGGCGGTGCGGCAGGTCCACGGAGAGGGGGCGAGGCGGGCGGGGGCCGGCAGTAGACACAGATGACTGACTAGACTACGTACAGATCGTCCCTGTTCGGGCGGTGCGGCAGGTCCACGGAGAGGGGGCGCGCGGGGCGAGACAGGCGGGGCGGCCGGCGCTTTGGCGGGGCCCTGCAATTAAGTTCCTTCATTAGGGAAGCTAATAAGAATAACATATCCTCTTAAGTTACCTACTAGTGTGAAGAAAGATTTATAAAATGACAAGTCTGTTTCAAAAGCATTTGTAAAATAAAAAAAAGGCAGTCAGCGATAAAATAGGCATACGAGATAATGAAAATGTGAAGGAGATTTTCCATTAAAATTTCATTGCCCTAAAAGGATACCAGCATATTATTATTTTTCCTGCGGGCAAAATAATAATAAAAAACCTCATTTCAAAAATGTCACCCTCGCGTTGCACAATTTACTACTTCCCACACCGGGTGCCGTAATAGCCCCTATAAAACTAAGCCAACCACTTTGATTTTTGTGGCTATATGAGGGTTTTAAATTTATTCGAGCTCGCAAGTGTTACTATATTATGCGCTCTCATAATGTACTAATTTAGTAACCGCTCGTTCCATATAACAGCGCAAACTACCAGTAAACTTTAGGACGCGTATGTATGCTGTCCACTTGTCCAGGACTCTACTTCGTAGTTACGATATGGTTCCACGTAAATCACATAATATCATCAACCTATCTCAGTCCACTGCAGGACATAGGCCTCTCCTATTAACTATGCGTACAGACGCATTAGGAGGTAAATGGCCATAATGACTACGCTAGGCAAGCGGGTTGCCGATCGCAGTAATGTGTCCACTAGGGTGACGATGCTGCCTATCATCGACATGCTATTAAATAATGGCCAGTGACACTTCAATCCCTTAGTCGATTCTTACGAGACCCGCGGGAAGTGTAGGAGTGGTGGCAAATGTATTCTTACTGCCGTCAACACACGGCCTTAAGTCCCTTAAGAACATGTAGCCTAAAGGGTAAAGGGAGATGAAATTCGAAGTTAGATTAGAAATAGCTGTTTGAATTGGAATGTTGATTACTTCCGAAAGCTGTTAGTTGTTATGAAGACATTGATTGAACGGCTGACCCGGTGACATTCTCAGTTGGATCACAAAGGCAGATAAATTAGTTCGATTATTGTCAACATCAGCTTTCAAGTTTTGGATTGTGTAGAATCGTTTTGCATCCGAACTACTTCTAAAAATGGACGTCATGATAGATATTGGACATAATATTTATCGTCAAACGAGATTATTACCTATTTAACACGTAAACATTCACGATTATCTGTAAATATAATAAAGCTGAAGAGGGTCCAAAGTCTGTAATATTTAGAAGATATTAACAAAAAAGTTGAGGAGGTCTTAAAATTGATAATAGAAACTTCTACTTAATTTTTAGATGTTTTGTCTGTTTGTCCCTTTCTTGGATCGAGCATCACGAATATCCTGAGAAAACGGCTCGATGAATTTTGATTAAAAATTCACCATAACGTCTACAAAAATACAAGTGAGACCGACAGAAGAAGGTACCTCAGAGTTCTGTTTGGTAGATTCCATGGCAGGTCTAAATACTACATACTCTTTGAATTTCCCAAGCACATCTGACGCCATCTGCAGACTGATTTACCCGGTGAGTTTATATTTATTGGCTACATTTTAAACTATTATTTTGGATGTAATATTGATGAACTTTCATTAAAAGACCCACATCACTATCGAGAAAAAAAAATCTTTCATAGGTATTATGTCTCCTATAATTTTGGAGATATCTATAATTCTGGCGTATGTAAGGTGATCTACGCCAGTACATTTATGACTATCAGAGAGACTCGCCCAGTTGTAAAGCGTATCCCCTTACGGACAATGGTAGCCATCAGATAGGCTTTTCAGGAAGCCTGCTTTCTCGCAAACAAAGCATCTCACTGACCTAGTGCTTCCCGGCACCATAAGATAAGAGCGATAAAGCGAAAGTGCAATGTGGGTGCATTCGCGTGCCGGGTGGTCGTTAGTGCAGTAGCCGGAACTGCAGCCGTGCATGCGGTGCATGCTGCATTCAATGCCGCCATAGAAAGGGCAAGTCATGAGCCCTAGTAAGTGTTTGAATATCTTGATAATGTAATGTTTTTAAACTGAGACAATAGTTTTTTTCTTGGATTATAAATTATAAGTACTTCCTTTTATCAAGCGCGGATCCACGATTTTGTTCATTGATTTATGATATGAGAATCTATTTTTTCATTGTAAAAAAAACAGCACCTAAGTATACCGAAGTCTAGTGCCAGGGGCAAGGCAAGTGCCCCCATTGCCTCCCCCTTGGATCCACACCTGCCTCTTATTTAGGTAAGTACGTATAGAATCGATTATCGTCATGATTTCAGTCGAAAGATGTCTACTGCTGGATATAGGCTTCCCTCAATTATTACCACAACGACCAGTCGTGTGCCATCCGCACTTAGCGGACTCCTGCGACCTTCACCAGGTCATCAGTCCATGAGTCCACCTTGTGGGTACAAGAGTCTATACAAGTTCATGTTAAATATTTTGATTTGTTTTTAAGTAATTAGGTAGGTTCAGTAGTTTCAGTACTGATATAGTTATTTTAAACTAATTAGCGAAGAAAAAAAGTTAAGTTAATTAACGTCCAAGGTGGGAATCGATCCAACGTTCTCAGCTTTCGTAGATGATGCATGAAGCTCTTCAGAATCATACAGTATTAGCCGTTTGGGTAAAACGGTTTAGCCAAGTTACTGTACATTAATTGGACGTAGTTTAGCGAAAAGGATCCAACCTCATAAAATTGTCATTGAAAAGAATTACTTTTTGTTTTTGACACAAGGTTGAAGTTTCATTGACACATTTTTGTGGGTTGAATCCTTTTCCCTAAACTACGTCCAATTAGTCCGCCTAGTTTTGTAGAAATATCACCATTAACCAGGGGTGAACGTACCCATATTTCTGCTAATAACTTCTAATAATGCGGCCTTTTTCGTGACGGTAATCGTGAAACACAGCGGGATTGCCGTAGCCGGGGATTTAAACCGTTTATTTAATTAAATTAACTAATTTACGACTTCTGATGTTTCTAAATACTTAGAATGGGTCTGGCGCAAGAAATGGGAGATTTGAGGCAATGAGTTCGCAGTAGGGCCGCTGTACCAAATCGTAGATTTCTAGTACTCACGGCCACTGCTGCGGACAGACTGACAGGGTGAAACTATAAGGGTGTTTACTAACGGAATCCTAAAAATTTGCGTTTTAGTGCAATCCACCTAACGTGATCGGAGCACGCGCCGCCAGCGTGGCATGATCCCATTAACTTCCCCCGAGTTATAGGAATAATATCAAGGCAATTTAAAGTTCAGTAGGTTAGGCGATGCGTGTCAATCGTCTCGGTTCGGCTCGAATAACGTGACTAGACGACTGATGAGTAAATTTTCGGCATGTTCGGGTAGTTTTATTTTATTTTTACATATTTGGAGAACCGACGCCTAAGAAAACAATAAGTAATCAAATTATATTGATTTAAACTTTCACGATTATCACTCATATTTTAAAGATTTTTAAAGAAAGATTTATATATTGAGACTGCCTGCGACCACACCACGGGTGTAACGTCATGCCCGAATCGTCAGGATATAATTAAACGTAAGTTTACGCGACGCGATTAAGACCCGTTTGTTTTTAAAATAATAATGAAATGAAACTGGACGGTAAGCCAACTAATAGAGTACAATTATTCGGCAGTTGCAACAATGCAAATGCAAAAATTATAACATTTATTCGTAAACGTAGCACCGGGGGCTAGCATATCTTGTGTTTGACAGCAATTCGCAGCCACGTACACGTCTCTTAAAAATACAATGCAATTTTCAATACCTATACAATCGTGAATTGCTGTCAAACACAAGATATGTTTAGGGGGCTGGATCTATCACTGAACGACCTAACATTAACTGGATTAGGGAGCCATTTGAGGGTACATTTAGTTACCCTTTAAAAAACTTTTTAAACTTTTTAAAAAACTTTATTTTCATCACACTTGCTGTCTAAGCACGCCATGGCTTGCGTGCATAGCGGGAAAAAGAAAAGTGAAATTCTCTAGGGAGTAATAGATATGTCAGTACGTCATTTATAGTACATTGTGCATCAAGGGAGGTAAGTACGGAATTACTAACGAGAGTGTTAGAAGCCCGACGCCGTTAGGCGGAGGGCTTTTATGACTCGAGTTAGTATTCCGCTTACCGACCGTGATGCATACAATGTTTTTCATCACACTTGCCGACAAAAAAATAAGTTTTAAGAAATAACATTATTAAATGACGTACTGATATTTCCATTACTCCCTAGGGAATTTCACTTTTCTATTACTCCCGCTGCGCACGCAAACAATGGCGCGCTTAGGCAGCAAGTGTGATGAAAATAATATTATGTCTTAAAACTTCTTTTTTTGTCGGCAAGTGTGATGAAAAACATTGTATGCATCACGGTTGGTAAGCGGAATACTAACTCGAGTAATAAAAGTCTACTAACACTCTCGTTAGGAATTCCGTACTTACCTCCCTTGATGCACAATGTACAATTTTTGCTTAGTATACCACGTGAAAAAAATGAGGAGTGTCTTGTCATTTCGACTTTGTCTATAGAGATTATTTCTAAAAACATAGAATAAATAATTCTCGTTGACAGAGTGGAAATAAGCCCTTTTGAAAAGGCTCTCCTCAAATGATGTACCGAAATGAAACTACCAAAGAAACGCCCGGCAAGTACGGTTCGTTTCCGGATATTACAGGAGCGTGCTGCAAAGTGCCATTAAACACGATTTCCATTACCGGGAGCAAATTAATCTGCCGCGTTGGGTGAGAGCGACTCTCATTTTAGTCATTTTGCTAAAGTACGGTCACCTGATGCAATAGTATCTCGCTATGAAGGCCGCATTAATATTTATTTGTTCATTTAATATTAAAGAAAGAAAAATAAAAGGAAGAAGAAAAAGAGGAAACCACGGAGAGCCTACATGGAGAAATTGAAGGAAACACACAAAAAAGAAGCTATTAAAGTCGAAACGTATAGAGAACTGAAGGAAAAGGCAGAGAACAGAATACAATGGAAATTACCCCACCGACAAGAGCCAAGCTCTTAAATAAATGATGATGTTTATTCTTACATATATAGGTATTTACACCATAAACACCTGCCAAGCGCGGCGCGTATGGCAACCCCCATGATGAACAAAACAAAAGGTCCCTAGGTCCCTAGTGCCCGGCAGTCCTGTTCTTCCTGGCTACGGTAGCGGCCAGAGAAACAAGTGGCAAGTGGTGCTAAGAATCACCGACACCTATCCGTCGTCGCATCTAACCGGTACATGCGGAGGACGTCTTATGGCTGAGATGATGATGATGATGATATATTTACACGGCAATTCAGCATGCACCAATACTCCGACAAGTCAAAACATTCCAAGACAAATATCAAAAAAATACATGAATATATTTAAAAACAGAAATTCAAAAAAGAACAGCAAAATAAACAGTAAATATGTCTTGATAACCTACCTATCCATCACGTCACAAAACCTCAGACATTCACGGGACACAAATGACACAATTGACATGCAAACTCAGGTGAAGAAGTCAGAAGCGCATACAGTGATTTTTAGCACAAGATACTCTTGTGATTTTTGTGCGAAAAATAATGGATTTTTTAATGATAAATGCAGAACGAAAATATAACAACATGAATGCTTTGCGAGTACCATCTCCCGACTGCTTAGCGACTTAATCCGCGTCGGATTATGTAACTGAATTTACTTTTGCCACCCAACGGGCGAAATCCACCTTCATTATTGCCAGCTTAAATTCGACTGGGTCCCGTGCAGAATCTTAAGATATATTATTTATTAAATATAAATAACCGACCGGCCGAATAGGAAGAAACCCTCGCCTCACAGTTACGGCCAAATAACATAAACCCTACTCAAAATAGTCATACTTAAGGGGCGTATAGTTACGTTAACTATAACCATACCCCGTTATCAGTGTTGCAGATTCATTGAAAACGCTAGGGTTGGCACTTTACATGTTAGTTTTAGTATACCTACCTACGTATATAATATGACATGGTATTTGAAGTTGTTAACAAAATAAATCCTCATTTCACCCCGTAATAAAAAAAAGGTTATATTCCTTTTTTAGTCTATAATAGGGTAAACTTGCCTTAATCGTACTCCTGCCTAAATCGTACCCCATCAATATCTTCTGAATTGAAACTGCTGAAGCGGCGCAAGTTTTATAAAACTGAAAAACTTGGTCGGTGTGAAACATCATTCGAGAAACAACCCCACAGTGGCACTCCATCGAAAATTATCCAATAAGTTATTAATTTCGCTGTTTTCGAGTAATAGTCAAGGTCGATTCTTAAGGATTTCAATTTTGATCGCAATTAGCTATGTAAATTATAAGTATTTTGCTTAATTCTTTACTTATTTACGCTATTAATTACGAGAAATATTATCGTCAGTTTAACAACATTTTTTTTATACGGCAACTTTTAAATCTTAGTTATCTTATGCCTAAATCGTACTCATCACTTTGTTCTATTTCGTACCGGTACGTTTTAGGAATAATCGTTTATTTGACTATATAAGATAAACATAACCAATGGATAATACAATACTTAGTCATGTAAAGTTATAGAAATAACTCTCTGTGTATATTATTTAGAAAATTAAAAAAAAATAAGAAATTTGGTCAGGCTCATGTTGTAGGGAGGAAACAAAATAAGAGACAATAATTTGTGTTCCTACGCAATGAAGTCTGGATCCACTGACATTGTACTGGAGTCGAGAAATATTCCCCTAATGTTATTTTTGACAATGCCATGAAATTATGCAGCCCGACAAACAATTATGGATTGAAAAAAAAAACGTTAAAATGTTAGTTTTAAATCTGAAATAAGCAAGCAAGAAAGTCAACAATATAATAAGATTAGTGGCTAAATAAATATTACTAATATCCCTGAATATCATTGGCTATAATAATGAGACTATAAATAATTATACAATCTTAATTTTCATACTAAGTTATGCCGGTACGAAATAGGGATACAGAGGTACGATTTTGGAATACATAGTCTTAAATCGTACTTTTTCCACTTTTTTTTAAATTATGTTTATCTCAGAATATATTGAAGTTCAAAATTAATTTGTTAGTTTAGTCGATTAGTAAATAAATAAAGATTCTTTTGATATCATAAACATATTAATTTCTTATTTATATATCCTGATATTTAGCACTTTCTCTTAAGGGGTACGAATTAGGCAAGTTTCCCCTATGTGATAGCGTCATTTATTTGTCAAAATTGATTTATGACATAATGTAATTCGTTCTCTTAATATGTAGTTAAAATCATGAATTTCCTCATTGATCACGCAGAATTTTCCCGGTTTAAGCTGGAGTATGAAGGCGAAATTAAAAGTAACCCGAATGCGACGCGGAAATGGTTCCTGAATTTTGTAACTTGTACAATAGTGTATAAATAAGTTTAAAAAATGTACCTACATACTTACAGTATTAATTTTTCGAATAAGTACTTAGTTAAGCATTTTTGATAATAGTTTCTTTTAAATAAAATGTTCGGATTTTACTGTTACAGATAAAAATGGGTTATTCCCACCTGTTACCACCAACCTGACACCAGTGGTAACAACTGGGATTTTTTTTCCCACCTGTTACCACCAGAGTACTTGGTGGTAACTACTGGGAAAAAGAATTCCCAGTAGTTACCACCAATCACTTTAGTGGTAACTACTGGAAAAAATAAATCCCAGTTGTTACCACCAAGTACTTTACTAGTAATGTGCTTGTTTTAATAGAATATTCGCCGTGTGCCTGCTATATCGCCACAACTCAAAAAACCATTTTTTCGAGAAATCGCGTCTTAAAGTTTTGAGAGTATAGCTCAGGGTGTTAAATAGGATCTTACTCTTTAAGTTTTAGGCCTATGAGTTTTAAATTTGGGTTTATTATTATTTATGATATAACCTTTCTTATAACCACACAATTTTATAAAAAGTATGTATGTTCTTTAAGATACAAGGCCTGAAAGACGGGTATTTAGAGTTATGGCCGCATTGCAGAATCAATTTTTCAAGATTTTGAGATGTGTCCTAAATCAAACACGAAATTATTGGATAAAGGTGCTATGCAAATATGAATTAAATCCCAACATAGTTAAAATAATACATTTATTTATCAAATTTGACACTTACACCATCACTGTACGCGATAATATCTGTAACGAGCAACATTCAACTCTGTCATTACCAAATAATATGAATTATTTAAAACCTACAAAATTTTTAATAAATAAAACAGGGGAACTTCTGAACGTATTGCGAAAATACAAATCAAATTATTTATTAACTAAATATTTTGATTTATACTTTTTAATTTTTCCCCAGTAGTCACACTACTTAATACTACCTATATAAATAAATTATAAATATTAGATGTCATATACCAAAGAAAAACGACCAAGATCACCTAATGTCCGAGGTGGGGATCGAACCCACGTACTCAGCTTTCGCGGCTGATGCCTGTACCGGGGGGAGGGTTTTCTTTGGTATATGACATCTAATATTTATAATTCAGGGGAATTTCTTTTTTAAAAAATCCAAAAAATATTAATTCGGTGTAATGTTTCTCATGCGGCGCTGGCTCAAAATTCTGCAATGTGTTTGTTCCTCTCTAATAAGTGATGGTCGTGATCGTGAATTGGATTAACCACCTGTGGTTTATCTATTAGTTTCACTGGGGTTAATTCTGTATAATTCTTCTCATGACGTAGCAATGTAGCGTCCTGCAAAATTGCATTTTCACAAAATTGAATAGCTATGACACGCACCGAAAAACATTTAATACAGGCATTACCAAGAAAATTCGTTTACCATTAACAAATCAGTCAATTTAAGTATATCAAAGTAACGACATTTCACGTGATTTAATTATTAACATCAAAATCTCCAAAATAAAAGCAATTATTATAATATTTAACGGAATTCCAATATTAACTATGACACCATCCCGAATACAGTTAGTAATTAACACATCACACAATAAAATCGTTGCATATTATTGGCGGTAAGGTGTGCTAGTATTAGATATACCTACACATGTACATAATATTATATACAACACAACACCATGTTAGTTAACCACATACACAGTCTCTGAAAACATGCCTAATACCTTCAGACGGGTAAAAATATAAATTTGTCTTACCTTCGAGCCATATTGAATAGCACTCTTAAGGCGATAATTTTGTAGTTTCGGTGCCCTGCCGGTAATTTTGTAATAATACTTAATTGTTATACTTACTGTTGTGACACAATCAAATTGCGTTTGTTCCTTTTATATTTTAAAAGGATTCATCGTATTAATCACTTAGTTAACTATTATTGTATGAGACACAACTCAAAAACTGAATTTGAAACGTGTGCTATGCAGCCACAACTCAAAAATGCCGTCGGTTTACGTGCGAACGTGGGCGGCAGACTGGCAAGTGGCCGTGTTGCAGGGAATCGTCTGACAGTTTATGGTCAATACCATAAGGCCACTTGTGAAAAAAAGGCTCTTATGGAACTTTTTTCTTGTGGGTCTCGAAATAAGGTCGTAAATTAAACTATTTGGAATACGAATCTGCAATAATCCAGAAAATGAAAAATTTTGAATTGTGGCCGTATAGCAGGCACACGGCATATTATACACAAAATACTTTGCCAGTTATTAATAAGGAGCTAATTTTATGAATATTACTTTATTTATAAAATATCTTATTAACCATCGAATTTTACAAAAAATGAATACATTTTGAAAATAATTTTTAATTTTTTTTTATAAGTTGTCAGTATTACCTACTCTGAATCTGAACCAAAAATATTAAGAACTACTGACTTGATTATCACAGGGGCAGGTAAAAAGGGATGACGGGTGACCGGCTCGTAGAAGGGATAACTTTCATTTTTCATCGTGTTGTTTTAACTGATTACGAATCTCAATCCTTTTTTAAGATTATAATATAACTAACTACCTAAAATAATATAACTACTACAAGGTTTTAGGTACTTACACGAAAAATTAAATATTGAAATATTATGGTGTGGATAAAAAAATCAGTGTAATTCGTCTTTATTTGTAGTATAACATTTTATAATAATTATAGTCTCTGGAAATTGTTACCATTGTATAACATTGTATAACAAACTACTGGGAAAAATAATTCCCAGTAGTTACCACCAATTAGTTTAGTGGTAACAGTTGGGAATTTTAATTCCCAGTTGTTCCCAGTGGTAACAGGTGGGAAAAAAATTCCCAGTTGTTACCACTGGTGTCAAGTTGGTGGTAACAGGTGGGAATAACCCATAAAAATAAGATAGATACATTTGTGCCAATACACCATAAATTTTAAGTCTTCGATTCTTATTAAAACATGTTGACATATACAATTATGACGATTGTTGGGATGCAGTCGATAAAGTGTTTAGAAAATATACAATAAAATGTGAAAATTAATGGACAAATAGGGAAATCAGCTGCCCATGCAAGAGCCAAACATCACAATTAAGAAAAATGATAATGAAAATATCACCTCAAAAAATAGAACCTTTTGTGACAACCCTAAGACTCAGTTTCAATGAATCTGCAACATTGATAACGGGGTATGACTATAACATACCTTCGATACCTATAGATATAAGGCACTGGTCTCACCACGAGCTACAAAGCTATGAACTATGGGCTATAAACACGAACAAAAGATTACGCACTCCCGTGTAAATAAAAGAGACACAGCTATCAGCTATCACCGCCGGGTGAGTATCGCCGTGTCTCTTTTATTTACACGGGAGTGCGTATCTTTTGTTCGTGTTTATAGCCGATAGTTCATAGCTTAGTAGCTCACGGTAAGACCAGTCCCTAACCTATAACTTACTATTCATTATTCTTGTTATTAATTTATGACGTCACCAATGACCAAATAAAAACCTATAAGTTTTTATTCGATGACGTCATAAATGATTAATAAGTAGGTATAATAGCATTTCTTTACACAAATCGACCTAGTCTAGTCCCACGGTAAGTTCAATAAAGAAGGGTGTTATTATATTAATCTTCAGGGTGAGAACGCTCAGAAATTAATAGATAAAACTATGAAAACGGATAAACTCGCGTATATTAACTAATTTTAACTTCATTCCGCGGTTTCGAACACTTTACAGGGTTCGTCTGCGGATGAACATTATTTTTCCAAATTTTACCGTGCAATTTTGCAATAAATCCGTGTTGATCGAAGCAGAAAATTGATAAAGGATTGGGCCGGGTGTCGTTGTGCACTATCGCTCACAGAAGGCTACAAACAGTATTGATTTTATACACTATTTGCTTTTTGTCGCTCAGCTAATGAGAAGCATCCTCTATTTTCAAAGTTTTTCTTTAGAGCGGGGATTGAAAAAACGTATTTTGTAGGTTGTAATGTCGTTTTTTTAACAGGAGGATCTACAAAACTTAGTAACTTAGTAACTACGGAATACGAGAGTGTTAGAAAGTTAGTTTTTTAATGACTCGAGTTAGTATTCAGCTTACCGACCGTGATGCATACAATGATTTTCATCACAGTTGGAGACAAAAAAATAAGTTTTAAGACAAAATATTATTTAATGACGTCGATGATGACATTTCTATATTACTCCCTAGGGAATGGCGCGCTTAGACAGCAAGTGTGATGAAAATGCAAAATATAGGTATGCCTTGCCTAGGTGTAGTTTTTTAACAATTGACGTCGCTTACGTCAATGCTCGTAAGTACTAGTGCGAAAAAACGCGCCATCTGTACATGGTACTGAAAATGTATATTGTTGATTATTTAAAAAGGCCAAGGCAATAAAAACACGCGATGCACTCGTCAACGTGTCGCACTGCACTGCTGCATGATTGTCTCACTAACTACTGCCGTTAATGCTCTAAATGCCATAATATGTAACCTATATGGACATATGCAGTCTTATTAATAAAAATCGCTTATTCAAAAGCTAATCTACCGTTACCGGATTAACTTTGTAATAAGAACGTTATTAATAAACATCGATTAGCCTTGGCGTAGCAATAATTCCTTACACCGGGATTAACACTAATGTTATGGCAGCCCCACATAATTAAAAAGTAAAAAGAGTGAACTACAGAATGAAATGAACGACAGCGGCCCTACCGCAAAAAACGAAATTCGTAAATTTCGAGGATTTGTCTCTCTGACCCTAATGACGCCTTCGTTTGAGTGACAGAGAAAAATCCTCGAAATTTACGAATTTCGATTTTCGCGGTAGTACCTAGGCCAGATGACATTTTTACATTGACATTATTATAAAATTATACATGCCATTGAATTTCGACGAATCTCGTTTTGTGTAAAGGTGCGTTCAAACTAAAAGAGCATTCGCTGTTCTAACCTCCCTCTCTACGATATTCGATCGGTACACAAAACGCCCGTTCTACGAAATCAACCAATCGGTTGATTTCGTAGAACGGGCGCTAGAACAGCGAATGCTCTTTTGGTTTAAACACACCTTTACGAACGAATTTCGTAGAGTGGGGTATAGAATGAGCGAATGCTCGTTTGGTCTAAATGCACCCTAAAGCCGAAACTAAACAGAAACTATTAGTCTGCTTATACAGCCAAGCCAACCAAGAAATACCGAAAAATCTACGAATCTAAAAAATCTATCAATTGAGCTTCAATGAGGGTTTTTGATACTTTTTCTGCCGCTATGGGGAGGTGAGATGGCAGCACTGAGCCGACCGTTTAACGAACTGTCAAAATAAATACGCGCATTTAATTTTCAACATATTTATAGGTTTATTTATTCTGAAAACGATTACTTTAGGCATATTGTTACCTAAAATAAATAAATAAAATAGTTCCAAGTCAATTCTCATGAAATTAACAAAGTTAAAGTAATTATTTTTAATGCCAGTGACTTTGTGTGCCTGTTTTATAGCTCCGTCTTCAGTTCGATGACAGTGTAATAGTCGTAATCCATTACAAAATCAATTCTCTTCCAAATAAAATAGAATTTCAATATTTTAGGCCCAAGTGCCTATGAATAGTATGAATCTGACAGTTGTCGAGACCAGGAACGTACGAAGCGCCGCCTGGTGGCAGAAAAATTATCGAAAACCCTCATTGATAGTTAGGTAAGTTTGATACTTAAGTATGCACTCATAATTAAGAGTTTTTTCGCGATTTCTTGTCTATCCCTATAGTGAAAACTGCTTATCAGGACCACACCGTATTCCCTACTCCAGGATAAAAAAAATATTAACATGTTACTTGATATTAAGATGGGAAGATTGCAGTTCTCAAATCGTCAATAAAATAATCGCGGTCGATTTTCTTTGCACAACGAATAAGTCACATGCGATGCGATGGTGGCCGAAAAAAAAAACACAAATATCAAAAAGAAAATGTTTAAAAAGACAGCTTCTCTATGCTTACTCCGTCGTTAAACTAGGTGGTACCTAGGTTTAACTAGCCAACCCAGAAATCTAAAAAAAAAATTGCCTTTTTCATATAAAATGTCGTGATCAATCGGTCAAAATGTATGAAACGGACAAATTTTATTTTTAGATTTCGTGATTGGCCCCATATTAAAAGTTGTTCAGTATAGCCTACTAAATCACCCCGTTCAAGGTTTTCAGTGGCTCGTGGAACACCCTGTATACTGAGTCGAAATATCAACTAAAAACGTGACAGAGTGGTATGAAACAAAACAACGAAAAGAATTTTGACCCAATAGGCTTACTTGAATAAAGAATAATTTGACTATGACACTGTCCCAGTTTCATGAACGATTCAGCCGCTTAAAAATGCAATTATAAACCATAGGTACCTACATAAAAGTGAGTGGCGCGGAGCGAGCCGAGTTACGAAGTTATGAATATTCAGGGGCACGGCAAACGCCTCCCAGGGGTTCAAGTATTTACATTACATACATACAATGACAACAATCTAATATCATAGTCGTAAAGCGAGATGGTATCTTGAGAGGAAATAGTTATTTAAGTAACAGTGGGCTGTCTTTTCGAGTATCGGTCATCGAGACGAATAAATAAAACAAATTTTCAACACGAATATTTTACAATGCATTATGCGAGGAGAACCAGATTACTCTGTACTCGTAACTGCACCATGCAAAAAAGTACTATGACAATTCATTCGTACACAGGTGTAGAAACGTGTCACCTTCGGTGCATAACTTTACCCTTAAAAAGCGTACTGTTTTACTGAGCATGCATCACGGCGGCGGCTATGTTACGAATATGTATAATGC
>JALPQI010008149.1:0-36181 GCA_025490895.1 Thaumatotibia leucotreta
GTACAACGTTTTTTAGTACAGATGGCCCTCCGAAGTTTTGGACTTGATGTAAAATGAGCCACTTCTTGCACTAGCGTCTAAAAAAGGAACCATATTATGTACAAAAGAAATACATTTGAAATAATTAGCTTATACCTATATTTTTTGCATAATTTTAAGATAGGCTGACATTTATTAGGACTGAGTGTTAATATTTCCAATGTCCCAATATGCGACATTGAAACTTGTACTGAAGTGCCGTCTATTGGGACTGCCAGCAAAAGCACCTGACCGTTACTCATACAATGGAGTTGACTAAGAAAATTTGCAATTTTGAGAAATTTTGATATTGTCATCCTATAAAATAAATACTATTTGACAAACTCCTCTCCCAAAACACATGACAATACTGTATGTAGATTTATGTATGAGCAAAATATCGTGATTCAAATAAATATTCTTTTCCCCTCATTAGCTCGTAAAGTGCTCGTTTATCCTTTAATACGAACGTGTAAAAACGCATATTATTCACTTGTGTGGCAAAGTAATGACCTTGGTTTTGGAATAACAAAACGTAAAATGCTCATGGAAATTGTTCCATATTAATGATAATTAAATAATCCTTCATATGTCGAACTATAAAAAAGTGGAATTCTTTACCGGCACATGTGTTTCCGCATACCTATAAGTTGGGACCCTTTAACGAAGCGTGAAGAAGCATCAGCGGGCCAGCAAGGCGGTGGCAACTAACAGGTTACTGATTGTCTCCTGTTCGTTGCCGCCGCGATTTGGGCTCTACTTTTCATTTACGATCAAGGTGGAGTGGAGCCACTTTGTTGTGCCAACATAAAAAAAAAAAAAAAAATTGTTTGAGAATTTAGTGTAAAATACAAACCTTTATATAATATGATGATTTTAACATGTAAATCCTAAAATTCCATAACTAACAATTGGTTTTAGTGAATGATGATAAGATGACTAGATGCAATCACAAAACGCAGAAAATGTCAACGTCAACATTGTCAAAGATATTATAGGTTATAATCTTTATTTACCAGACTCGAACACGCATAAAAATAGTAAACTAAACAACTTTCAGGGTGTCTGTTATAATTTTGTAAAAATAATGAATGTGAATGATTTAATAATGCATTGGCGTTGGTGTGCAACTACAGAATGTGTAAAATCGTGCTGTGTTTACTTGTTCGTGGTAGTTTACTGCGACAAAATCTTGCATTAAATACATGATGCATTTGGAAAATTACTATCACTAACCCGATGATGATTGTAATGTGAACAAATAATTACCTTTTTTGAGTTTCCTCCGTATAGTGAGGGGAAAAGTTTTGTGTTACACACGGTTGCAAATGTATTTTACTTCTCGTATGTTAAAACACTCGCTGCGCTCAGGATTCTATTTTAGAACCACTCGCTTCGCTCGTGGTTCAACTATAGGATCCTTTCGCTTGCTCGTGTGTCAATTTCATACTCGCGGGTAAAATACAACTTTGCACCCTTGTATAACAAATAACTATTGTTGACATGTTGCGCACTAGTACTTCCACCTTATATAGAATGCTTTAAGATATCCTATAAGACATGATCGAACAGAAAAGTCCGCATGGATTAGAAACAATTACGGTGCGAAGGGCGGACAGTAATCTGCAGTATCTCGACGCAAATCCCTTCAGCTTCGGATTAGAGTTACCATGAGTTGGATGCGTGAGTAAACTTACAATCGAAGAGTTCTTGCTCCCACCGGTAATGTTTCTATATTTTAAACTTGAGTGGATTGTAAGGCGATCGTTCATTCGTCTTTGACTACTCGTAATTGACAAATGGCCGTGAGTTAAATACTCTTTATCACTGCCTCAACTCTTCCCGTGGGTGTCGTGAGAGTCGACTAAGGATTCTCATCTCATTCTTAAGTGTCATTGACTATTCATGGAAGATTGATGATGGGCAGTAGCGTCATCTTACGAGTAGTGGACACTACGATCGCCAATCTGTTTGCCCAGCATGGCGACCTAATGCATCTACGCCTGCTGGGTAATATGAGAGGCCTATGTCCAGCAGTTTACTCAAATAGACTGATGATGTGATATGACAATATGTGCATATCACGTCATAGCACGGTTACTGACCTGCTACCGCAACACCGAAATTCGGCGATATTTCGAGAGAAATATCGGGGATTTGTCGAACAAAAGCATGACACTTTCATTGGAAGAGACAAACCCGAAATATACGAACTTATGTTCGCGGTAGCAGGCGATATTATTTGATAATACAGATTATTAAACCACAATTAAAATGGGATTCGAAAGTAGGTACTGTTGACACAACAGTGTATAAGTCAATCTAGGATATATTCATAGTTACATTCATACATTCCTAGTTTAAGTGCAGAGACTTACAGACAATAGATTATTAAATTAGTCCTATTACTGCAAATGCCAGCTATCTGCACAAATCAGGTTTTGGCAGAATCAATTTAATTATCATGACAATAAAATTAATTATCGAATAACACAAGTCGCTCACTTAACAGATATTTGCACTAATAGGACGGAGGCACGAAATCAAAATTAAAATATAAATTTTAATCACACACTACATCTATTAACAACTATCTTCTTGGTAAATGTTGTGTCAGTTATTGTGTCAACAGTACTTTCGAATCCTTTTCTGATATTCCATTTTGACAATACGAGAGGGATGGAAAGAAAATCAGTTACGTAGAGGTTAACGTTTATTCAGCAGGCGTCTCATGGTAGGAGTTCAGTTATCGGCTTTTACTCCCCTTGATAGCGCCCCTTCGTCTATAGTAATCGTTGCATCTCTGACGAATGTTGTGTTGAGATGGTGTATAATTGAATAAACTACACACATTGCACAAATGTATAAGAAATAGTTGTGACAGATTTAGGAAAGTCGCCTTCATAAATATGTATATAAAAGTAGGCTTAACACAGTCATGATTGGTGCGACAGTATGTTGCATATAGACTTCCCATTTGAGGTACTATCGCCTTATACGGGAGTGCGTATCTTTTGTTCGTGTTTTATAGTTCATAGCTTAGTAGCTCGCGGTGATACCAGTGCCTTATTGATGTGATAACCCTACAGGTGCTCGTAAATATCGGAACATGTACTGTAACGCCTTGGCAATAGAGTCGTTTTCAGATATTTATGGCCACCGTTACATTTTTAGGGTTCCGTAGCCAAAATGGCAAAAACGGAACCCTTATAGATTCGTCATGTCCGTCTGTCCGTCTGTCACAGCCGATTTACTCGGAAACTGTAAATGCTACAGTAACGTTTGGTAAGGATATGTGTTGTATGAACCGCTACAGGATTATGATACTAAATTTTAAAAAAACCATTTGGGTGGGGGCCCTCCATACATGTAACTGAGGGACAGAAAATTTTTTTTAGCTGTATATAAGCGTGTGGGGTATTAATAGAAAGGTCATAAATCTCATTTTTATTTAAGCAAATCGTTTTCGAGATATCAGCTTTCAAAGTCTGAAAAATGTGTCCCCCCCCCCTCTATTTCTTAAACTACGCGACATAAAATTCTAAAAAAATTATATGTTATGCACATTAATAAACTGTATCAACGATTTTTGGTTTATAATTATCTCTTATAGTTTTTGAGGTAGGTTGATTTAACTGTATTTTTTAACAATAAATTGATAATGGTACGGAACCCTTCGCGCGCGAGTCCGACTCGCACTTGGCCGGTTTTTTGTGTTACGAAGTTACTCCTGTACTTTCTATGACTAACTTTCGTTACAAAATGGATACGATCGTAAGTTTTGTTTTCATTTAAGTTTAACTATGTCCAGTTTTTTTGCAATCTTCCCTTATCCTTTCGTCTGTGGCGGAAAAATCGGTTTTCTAGTGCCGTTAAATAGACTATTTTATTAGCCATGAAATAGGCACAGTGTCAAGGAGGGGGAGTGACATTTGAAAACACTATACGTACCGTACTTCTATTATCGAATTGAGAGGTGATGTACATTCAATCTCTACTACGTTCTCTATAAATAATTTGAAACAATAAATTAGACGTTAAAAAAATTTTATAGCACAGTTTTCACAGACCAAAGGTGATCGAGAAAATGTGTGACCTCGACTTTTTCTTAAATTTTACTGAGAAATACTTGAGCTCGCGGTCCTTTTGTGGCTTTCAAATTGTCAAATGTTTATTTCAGAGACTTGATAAGATTAGGCCTTTATCAAATTATTGAACACAATACACATAATAAATAGAATACAAAATAGGATTAATTATTTTCGTAGGGTTGGTTATCTATGTAAAATGAAGATAAAGGCTTGATAAATAAATTGATAAGTAGAATTTACCTTTTAATTATTCAATAGAAATAACTTATCTTATCGTTCGTGGTTGGAAATTTTAATGAAAATTTGGTATAATTCTGCGATGAGTTATTGTCAGATGGGGGGAGTTATTATCAATCAACCCCTTTATACCCTGGGGCGTCGTTGCGGCTAAATGAGCTGGTATATCGGTCACGGGATTTATGCGGTGCACAGGTTGTTACTACTATAGCAAAGTTGATTATAAATACAGGGTGACATTGGTGGCAGTAAGCATACATTTTTCATCACCGCAACTCTTCCCGCGGGTGTCGTAAGAGTCGACTAGGGGATTGAAGTGTCACTAACACAAATGTATTCTTACTGCCGTCATCACACGGCAATGGATATGAATGAGCTATGACCTCAGCTTAGCTGTTTTAGCTCACTAAATCGTTAGTTAAACGCGGGTGCCATGTTTTTGCTTGTGCGATTGCCGCCATGGCCGTTGATCAAATGAAAGATGTAGTGAAAATGGCGGAACGCGTGAACGAACGAACGAATGGAAGGGAATTATAAATTGACTTACTATTAATAAAAATGTAATAAATATGTAATAATAAACGTGTAATTTGAATTTTAATAATTTTAAAAATAATTTTGGGCTATTGTTTATATAAATTGGATAGTTTCTTGTCAAATTTCTGCATACCAGAAAGGAAACAAAATGTATAATTAATTAATTGAAATCCTTAATGATTAATGATAATAGTAATATCAAATAATTACCAATTTAAATTAATGTATTAATTTTAATGATAAATATAGGTAGTTTGAACATAATGTATTTCTGAACATAATTTGCATGTCGGATGACGACAGGATACCTGCTTCCGAAACCGTGTTGTACCTACTATCTGTACTTGTATATCTGTGTGTCCTTAGCAAATAAAATATCTTTATCTTTATCTTTATCTTTATCTCAACGGTTAACGTTTCAACCTTCAGGAAAAGAGACAACGACACAACTCTAAATAAAACGAAGTGAAGTAAACGCATTTTCTCAACTTTTGCCTCTTGTATGCAAAGTGCATACGAAGCCTAGAAAGTCCGACAGTATAAATGCTAGGTTGAATAAGGGGGCCACAAATTAGAGTTTAGGCGGAACCGTCTGCTGCCCGAGCGGCCGTGTTTAGTTGTAAGGAAGGAGTCGTTATTGAGCGGGTTGCTCCCCAATTTATTATGCTGATCGTCCTCCTGGAAAATATGCCTGGGCTTATGACGTCAGCGTCACCAAGCTGAGGTGGCCATTTCTTGCAACTTAACCCACTTACGCCGACCAGATGTTATAACACCGATTAGTTTTTTGGATAATTGTAGTGTTTTATTGACAATTAATCACTTTATCGTAAAAAATCTGGGGGTCACATTTTTTGGTTTCAGGCTTATAAAAAATAATAAATAATAAAATGTTTATTACCAGAAAAAGTATACAATGATTTCGGTTCACAAAAATCATTTGAACATAGATTAATATTAACATTGACAAAAACAATATCCATCGGGTCCAAACTAGGCACAGCCTGTATCTTGGAAACCGAAGTAAAAGATTTCACTAATAGAATTGAGAGTTTAACATTTCAAAACAAAAAAGAATAACATTTACAATAATTATATTAAGTGGTACTGTTAACATGGGTGAAATGCATACAAGTGGTAAGTACTAATCTATAGGTATGAACTCAACTGCAAGGAAAGTGCGTGTGTGTAATTGTGTGATTGTATGTAAAAAGGGGTGTGTGCAAGTGTGTGAATTTGTGTGTGTGTACTGTGTGTGTGTATACGCTACTTATTTAGGATTAATATATTAAATCTTCTGTTTGGTTATATGACAGAGAAAGAAGCCATTTTTTAACTTTAAATTCCAAAGCCAAGCAGGAGAAGTCAACGACGGCACACAATTTGGAAACCCTATTGTAGACCGTGGGATGTAGAAAAAACGGGAAACGCTTAGCAAAAGCAGTTCTAACGCAAGGGCAACAGACAGTCAGGTGCTTAAAAACGCTTCAGACGACGTCTAACGTGGTCAGTGGTAGCAACAGCAGTTCGATGAGTGTCAGTAACAGCTTTTAATACAAAAAGTTGCCGAACCCTGAGAACTGAAGCTTCTTCATACAGATCATCGGTGGGATGGCGAAATGGTTTTCTAAGCATGACTTTTAGTACAGCACGCTGTGCTCGCTCTATCTCAATCATTGCCGTTTTGGTAGCGCCTGATCCTTATCTGGGTTAACACACTATTTAAGAGTACTTGTGTTTAAACTACAAGGTGATTTGTTACTCACCGTTCAAATTTTAGAGGGTTAATACTGAGATCATGCTGATGAACTGTCGTAAATTCCAGTATGTACTCATATACAGTGGTGGACTTTGATGGGAATCAGAATTTTTTCTTTAATGTATAAATACGTTGCTGAAATTTTTGATATAATAATAAATAATAATAATTAATAAATATCTTGGGACATCTTACACAAATCGACCTGGTCCCACGGTAGGCTCAATTAAGGCTTGTGATGATATGGAATGAATCTGTGTTCTAGAGCTGATTGATTTACAATGATAGCATATAAATCACCGTTAACCGATTGACCATGTGACGAAATAATATTTAATGAACGAAATTATTAAATCCAACTATTTGCGGGACGTAGGAATTTTCATGGTATTCCGATCTATGCTGTAGTTTTCAGAACATTGAATCCTCGTTTTAGTCTGCTTTGATTATGAATAAAATCGTCAAACGATTAACCGCTCTGACCAAGACGTGGCCTTACCCTTCCTGTTTCGGACGTGAGCGTTCCGGAATCTTGACGTCGGTTTAGCACGCTCGGCTTGCCAAACTAAACTCTAAGTTTCGGATCCGGTCAGCGATGCGCTAGTTTCTAGACGTGGCCTTAGCAGTTGTTTCGAGTGTTACGGACTGGCTGTGTTCTCATTGGTTGGCTATGAAACTTTTCGAGATCTGTTCTTTTCTATGCCATTTTTGACAGTCCCTGTAGCGTAGTCCCAGGTTGAAACCTTGGTGAATCTGGGACTATCAATATGTTTATATGACCGAAAGGGACAAACAATATTTTGATGGTGAATCACGAACGCTGTAAAGGATTCGAATGCATGACGCTTTTTTACCCAGCCCCCCTCGCTAGTATGCAGCAACCGCTCAGCCGCATCAGTCGTGAACTACGAACAAAAAAAAGAAAAAAGTGTCTTCTCCTTACTTTAGAGTACAGTTAGATACTAGTCGGATCATAAGCCAAGAAGGTTTTTCGGTTGGGTGTCTTGAAATAAATTAGTTCAAGTTTGAGTGTCGATTACTCCTAAGCTATTCGGCTGAGCGAGTAAATTTATATTGAAAGCTTGATTCCTTTTTTATCACGTACATCACACATCTGCAGGTAAAAGTTAGTGAGAATAAAGTTATGATTTTTTTTGTGACATTTTTTCAACTCACCGAAAAATAGTTCGGTCTTACCCGAGTGTACCTTACAGCTATGCTATTCTCTTATTCACACATTCGAGGCTGCGTTCGTCAACGAGCTCGACGTCGAGACAGCCTTGTCTAAAATCCTAGCTGTTTTATTTGACATTAGGAATCGAGGCTGTGAGCGAGGTTGTGGGCGAGTTCGTCGCTGTTTTTCGTTAGAGAATACGAAGTTCGTACATTAAACGTCAAACTCTCGACGCAGTGTAGTTCCAGCTCACGCCGCATTCGTCGCCGAGCACTAGTGTCGTTTAAAGTACATTAGTGAATACCATTTTTAGGCTCGACGCTGCCGCAGCGCTGACACAGCGCTGACAGCAAGGCGGTTTCCTTAGCGAATAACACTGCTGGTTTATCGGAATCAGCAACTCGCTCAGTGATCGGAACCCAACTTGCAGTACGGTTAACTTGCCGAACTAAATGGCAAGCTGGATGCACTTTCATTTTGCATTAGAAAGGGGAAGCCTCGCGTATAGTTGAACAGTTCAATTGTTGTAGATCATAGAGGCTTATGAGTTTTTACACTTTTAAGAACACCCTATTAGCGTGAAATAAAAAAAAACTTAATATTAGTAAGGTTTGTAACGGTTTTGGTTTAAATGGTATAAACTATAAGCAATATTAAAATACAAATTATACAAAAGCGCCGGTCAAGCTTAAATTCTTAAAGATGACGTACTTAATTGTCATGTCGAACCTGCTTGCAATTGAGTTTTATTGATGTCATCCTAAAAGTTACCTAACTTTTAGGAACACCCAATTAGCATGACATTAATAAAACTCAATGCTCTTATTCGCATATTCAAAATCCGTTTTTGCGTTTTCTCTACTAATATGCAGTTTATTTTAGATAACGCGGTGCACGGTGGTCAAAATATTTGAACATGTACTTTTATGTCAGCATGGTGACAGGTGTGATAATTGTAAAAAATACTATTTCTCCTACTTTACTTATTGAGGTGAAAAAGTGGATACATGACTTTGTAACTGACCGTACATAGATAACGGTTTCTTCTTACTAGTAGTAGTTTTATACTTTGTTGGTTATTGAAACATCAGCTGCACAATTTGCACAAGCCTCATAATGCACGTTACGGACAACACTCCAGGGGTCGGATAAATCCCATTTATCTCCGTCCCGCTATTATCACTAATAGCGGCAATAACTAACCTGAGCGGAGGGACCAGATCCAACACTGCAGTTGTTATACTTCTGCAAAGCTAGCTGTAGAATAACTAACCTGAAACACAACATATATTATTATCATTAAGAGTTATTTAATAAATTTATTTAAATTATGAATATTAGGTGTCATTTACCAAAGAAAAACGACCAAGATCACCTATGTCCGAGATGGGGATCGAACCCACTCAGCTTTCGCGGCTGATGCCTGTACTCCTCGGCCACTCGGTCTTAGCAACCATCGGTCAAATTTCTCGGGTATATGCAATCCCTTACAAGGCTAGGCGCCTTTGACCAATAATTAGAGGCTTGTTAAGTTAACAAACGTTTATGATTATGAATAAGGGGGTTATGTGGTGGAGTACTTGCTAGTCTTGCTACATTATTTTCATAAGTGTAATAATATAAATAAACACCTTAATTTAATACCTTGTTGCTTAGTAAACTAGTGTTACGGGTATAAAACTTGAGACTGCATTTACCCCCCGGGGTATTGTTCATAACATAACGCAAGTTAGCGGAAGTGCATCTGACATTTTCAATATATACGAGCTTGTTACATAATCTGCATAATGGCGTCTCTTTGGAACTTTAAAATGTTATTGGCGATTTACTCGTATTTCAATGAGAAAGTATGAAACTGTAAGACATACGAAGATTTGTTCTTAGGAACCATGTCACCGATTTTGATAAAAAGAAAAACTGCATTCATACATTTGAAAAAAAAAAACTGTACCCAGCTAAGGAATCGAAACCGGTTGTTTTGAAAAATAAACTTACACTATTTCTATTCAAATATCGTTTGTGTGTAAATCTTAAGAAAAAAAGTTTTTTTTATATTTATCAGCACAGTTTTCCTAATTATTAAAATGGATGACATGGTTCCTAAGAACAGATCTTCGTAAGTCTTATAGTTGCAGATTTTCCCATACTGACCGATTTGAATGGGCCAACCTGTATATACATTAATTACTACAATCTAATGTAACTAACCTAACCCATATCTAAGATTGGCCCTTGTAACATTGTACCCAGGATGCTGGAGGTATTTCCGCGCTGTATGCTGTTGCGTTGTGCGAGAAAGCCACCAGCTCATCGGTCTTTAGTGACGCCAATCGGACGTTTCGCGATTTCAGCTAACCATTTGGGGCCCCCTGAACCTAGTTTTTTTTAATGATAAACAGAAAATATTTTATGTCGTGTTAATTTTGTAAATAAATAGATAATAATATTTAAACACTCGTAATTGAGAATTCATCTATCATACATGGTCGATGGTCGTGTTTATCTGTTAAATTAATGAAATGTACCTGTTAAAATGTTATTCTTACTGAACAAAAAAATAACAATAAGGGAGGAAAGCTACATATATAAATATATTACCAATAGAACAGGTATTGTTTTAGTAAATCAATATGTAAAGAGAATAACGGGCTTAAGGCTTACGTGACGTGCGCGTTGTGTTGTAGCGTATGAAATCTCATATTAGAAGGCACACCGCTTGCGTGACTTGTACGTGAGCGGGACTTGCAAGCTGTGTGCCATCTAATATGACATTTAGTACACTACAACGCGAACGCTACGCACACGCGCACATGCATGTGCTCCACGCGCATTTGGTGTGGCTCGGCCTTTATACGGAAATTTACGTCATCATCGTCATCATGTACGTAAATATAAATATCGAGTCTTTAATGGTGCATTTCACGAAAAAGTCCACCGATGTCCCATACGAACACGGTTTTTCTCAAAATTGTGGATTTATCGAAGCTCTCATTCGTGACTAGAGGAGTCACAAATTGCTAAAAAATATAACTAATAACTCTGAAGAAAACTCAAATTATCGAAATATACACGCTTTTGTACGGGACAGCCCATGGAATACTACTAATAAGGATAATTTATTCATAAGTGACTGTTTTAGTATTTAATTGTACGAAGTTTGCTATAGTTCGGTTATTCTACAGACCATACCAACTGAAATACCTATCTGGAGCAAAAACATTAGAAAGTACAATTGACGACAAAGTTAGATTAAAGTTTGCAACTGTGTGAAATCCTTTAATAGTACCTACTCGTACTGTTAACTAAGTTTCAGCATTATCGACGGAGAATACTTGTTGGAAATGTGCTTAACACATTCATCGCTAAGCTACGCTCGTGATGATACGTCGTAGTGGGATTTAACGTAGATTTTCCATCATCAGCTTAAATAGGCTAGAAATCTGTCCACTGCTGGACGTAGACCTCTCCTATCAACTATGCGTTTGGTCGCATTAGAAGGCAAATCAAACATGAAACGGAAAATATATATTTTTTTAAATCAAATAAACCGTAAAAAGTTTAAATTAAATTATAACACAACGCACGGAACGACCCTTGTTTTATAAATGCTCGTATCATTTTCACTCAAGTTTCAAATTAAAGCCTATGATCACGAGGGACTGATAATTTAATCATAACTTTGTACTGAAGTTTATTCTCTGAGGACGAAATCCGGTAAAAATTGTGTCCCGTATTGTCACAGATTTAAGAGTTAGTTTCAATCCCTGTCGTATGTCTGTGTTTTATATTCGCATGTTGTCAGAAGGTAATACAAATAAATTGGAACCATGTTTGAAAAAATAACACATAAATATTGCAAATATTTGATGTGATATGGCAAAGAAAAATGATCTCGTTTACTTATCAAGGAACGAGATGGGTTTCGAACCCACGTATGTCACCGTGGCTGATGACTAAATAAATCACTTACCCATCCGGTCATAACAAGAATAGCATATTACTATTGAGGCCGGGACGAAAGGGGTTGCCGGCCGAAGATATATAGATATTTCTCAAACATGTAATGAAATAAACAACAAAAACATGAAAGTTTTATTGTTTTTATATGCATAGTGGCAGAATGTCATAATGCCTGTGCCACAAATTTATGAGGAATGGAATTAAAAAGAGGACTTTGTCGGCCTAGGCCTTCAAGATTTGTATTGAATTCCATTAACGCCCTCTTGTCGTTGTCTGATAAGGATCTTAACAACAATATTTCATTGCATGTTTGAGAAAAAGTCTCTTAATTCAAAATCAATGGACTCACTTATTGATTTGCAAGTTAAAACCACATCAAGGTGGGTTTACACCAAACGTTCTATCCCCCACTCTACGGAATTCGTTCATTATTCAAAACGGTTCACTAATGTTTAACCAAAACAATGTTAGCAAATATTTATTTTACAACAAACGTTTCACCAATGTAGTAAGTGGCAAAAATGTTATTCCGCAAATGTATCATTTTGCAAAAACTCAATTGACAAGTAATCATTAAGCAATTAATACATTAGAACAATGTATAAATTAATAAATAAATCAATTGTATATTTTACATGTCACCTAAAACTACGTTTAACATATTTGTACATTCACCGAATACCTATCTCGACCATTTTCGATTTTGGGGAAGAGTTTTCTGGGTTACAATAAAAAAAAATAACCTCGAAGACTTAGGCGGGAGCAAAGCTCCCGCCTTAGTCTTCTAACCTAACCTATCCGAGTCGGATCTGCTCCGGAAGGTTTTGTTCGCTCGCTTCGCTCGCTCACTGCATATTGTTACGTTCGTGGGGTGGGTTTTCTATAGAAAATGTATAAATAAGCCACTAATTAAAACTGACACTTTAATTACTAATTAAAGGAACAAACACCAAACTAAAACAGTAATCACACACTTAACACGTCACACTGATTCACTCTCAAACTCGCCGTTAGAATCGCAGTTTTCGCTCTTGATGTTATCTCTTCGCTGTCTCAATTGAAAACTACCCCTCGGCCGGGTCATGCTGTGTATTTATACCAGCCACTCAAATCTACAAAGTACGAGAAGATTCGACTCTAGAAAGTTCCCGAGTTAGGTGCGCGAACATTCTAGAGTATCGCTGTCTCTTTCTACAGGTTTCTCTTTCACACCCGTCCAGAATGTTCTCTCTATAGCTGTCTCATTCACATCCTTCCAGAACATTCTCTCATGCTGTCTTTATCTAATAGTGCTTTCTCTTTCACTCCTATGGGAAATTTAGCTATATACCGATTTGTACTTGAGAGGCCCAAAAGGGGTCCTGAAAACGCCTGAAAACGGGTTTTCAGGTTATTGCGCCATCCGATAGAGGGTATCCTGAAACGGCCTGAAAACATGTTTCAGGCGCCTGAAAACGACGGCATCTGGGGTGAATATTTGATTTTGTAGTATGTGAAAGAGGACCTTCTGAAACGGCCTGAAAACGCATTTCAGACTGCTGAAAATGCTTCTAACGTGTCAAAAATCACATTTGTAATTTTTATCATGCCACCGGCGTAACACTACCCCCTCCTAAGACATGCTCGTCCCGAGCATCATTATTTCCGTGGTATTTGGCGAGCCGGTCAACGTGAACAATCTTGCATGGGCTTCGTAAATTCCTCCGTATCCGATACGTAACGTCATTGATCTTCGTAACCACTCTGTACGGCCCGTCCCAATTCGGGGACAGCTTCGGAGACTTTCCTTTCTTTCTCAAAGGGTTATGTAGCCACACCAATGAGCCTTCCTCGTACCCAATTTGGTTGGACTTCCTGTCATACCTGGTCTTCATCCTCGTGCTAGCTTGAAGCCCGTGCTCGCGAACTAGACTATAAACGTCATCCATCCGGTCTCTTAGATCGCACACATACTCTGTTATAGATCTCGGAGCATCTGGTGGTCGTCCTGTTAAGAGGTCAGCAGGTAAACGAAGCTCTCTTCCGAAATTGGCATATGCTGGAGTAACTGCAGTGCTTTCATGTTTGGCGGACCTGTATGACATCAAAAAGAGAGGGATATGCCGGTCCCAATCTTTTTGGTGACTTTCGACTACCTTGGCAAGATGTCTCTCCAGGGTCTGATTGAATCTCTCAACCATTCCATCGGACTGAGGATGATATGACGTAGTTCTTGTCTTATGCAATCCCATGATTCGACAGGTCTCTTGGAATACCGCAGATTCAAAGTTCCTGCCTTGATCGCTGTGTATCTCCAGGGGTACTCCAAAACGGCAAATTACTTCATTGACTAACTTTTCCGCTATTGTGACTGCTTCCTGATTGGGAATAGCAAACACTTCAGGCCACTTGGTGAAATAGTCCATCACAACAAGAATGTACTTATTTCCAGAGTCTGATGTAGGGAACGGGCCTGCGACATCTAACGCAATCCTTTCCCAAGGTGCTCCAACATTGTAGATCTTGAGCGCCCCTCTGCTTCGGGTATGCGGTCCTTTAACTGATGCACAGCTTACACACTTTCTACACCAATCATCGACATCCTCGCGGCAGTGGATCCAATAAAATCGTTGTCGAATTTTCATTAAAGTCCTTTTAACTCCAAGGTGTCCACCAGAAGTACCGTTGTGGCAGCTTTCTAAAACGTCTTTCACTCTTTTCCTTGGGACAACAACTTGTAGGTGGACATCTTTCCCATTCGCTGACTCCCATTTCCTGCATAATACGCCATTATGCATGACCAAACTATCCCATTGCGCCCAGTAGCTTTTTGTAACTGTCCCCATCGGAGCTACTTCACACCATTTTGGTTTAGGTACTCCTGCATTAACCCAGTCAAAAATGGGCTTTATGTCGGGATCTTCTTTTTGTGCACGTTGCATGGGTTCATCGCTCCATTCCTCACTAACTGTATCTGTTCGCAACATCCTCAAGCAATCCTTGCCCTCTTGTCTAAGACAATGCTTGCAGTCATCTAGGCAAGGCCTCCGAGAGAGGGCGTCAGCATTTCCATGCGATTTCCCACTGCGGTGTTCGATTACAAAGTCATATTCCTGAAGCTGTTCGATCCAACGTGCTACCTGTCCCTCAGGGTTTTTAAACTCCAGCAGCCACTTCAAGGCAGCATGATCAGTTCTTATCCGAAACTTCCGCCCCAACAGGTATTTGCTGAAATGCTGTAACGTCTTAACAACGGCCAGCAGTGCCCGCCGAGTGACGCAATAATTTCTCTCTGGCTTTGATAATGATTTGCTAAAGTAAGCAATTACCACCTCATTATCTCCCTTCTTTTGTGACAATACTCCTCCAATACCTGTATTACTGGCATCAGTATCCACAATAAAGTCCGCTTCCGGATCTGGATATCCTAGTATTGGCGTTTCGCAAAGTCTTTGTTTGAGGTTGTTGAAACTTTCTGTACATCTCTGAGTCCAGTCGAACTGTCGCTTTTCTTCCGTTAGTTCGTGCAATGGCTTTGCTATATCCGAAAAGTTCTTCACAAATCTCCTGTAGTATGAGCAAAGTCCTAAGAAAGCACGTACAGCAGTTTTGTCCCTTGGTATGGGCCAATCCTTTACAGCGCTGATCTTTTCAGGATCTGTCTGGATGCCGTCCTTGGAAATCACATGTCCCAAATAATTGACTTTCTGTGTGAAGAGCGAACATTTCTTTGGACTTAGTTTTAGATTTGCCTCTCGTAGCTTAGACAATACTTGCTCCAGTTTATTAAGGTGGTCATCGAAGTTTTTACCAATGATGATAATGTCATCCAAATAAACCAAGCAAGTGTCTCCTAGTAGACTAGCTAATATTTGTTCCATTAACCTCTCGAATGTTGCCGGTGCGTTGCACAAACCAAAAGGCATAACATTGAACTGCCAGAGTCCTTTACCAGTTGAAAAAGCAGTTTTCTCTTTATCCTTATCCTTGATTTCGACCTGCCAGTACCCACTCTTTAAATCCAACGTTGAAAACCATTTCATTCCATTTAAAGTGTCTAGAGTGTCGTCGATTCGAGGCAATGGATAGCTATCTTTCTTAGTCGCATCATTCAGTCGGCGGTAATCGACACAGAATCTCATAGTGCCGTCCTTCTTCTTCACCAAAACCACGGGGGAACACCAAGGGCTTGTCGAAGGTTCAATGATGCCGCCCCGTCTCATCTCCTCGATCATTTCTTCAACTTCCTTTTCTCGTGCCACTGGAACTCGTCGAGGTCGCTGCCGAATGGGCATCACTTCACCAGTGTCGATTTCATGCTGGACTACGCCAGTTCTTCCGATATCACTGTCATGCGCAGAGAACACATTGCTATACCGCAACAATAACTGACGTGCTTTGACCAGCTCTTCCTGAGTGAGATCATTTCTTGATTCGCCCAACAACCCTTCTATGTCCGTGGAAAGCAAAGAATCTTCAGATTCCTTATCCTTGGTAGGAGCCTGACAGCTTTGTATCCAAGAGAGTTCCTCACATTTTCCAACCAAAGTACCTTTGTTAAGGACACACTTGGCATCACTGAGGTTGAGAACTCTCACAAATGCTGCAGGTGAAGTTGTAACCACCGTACGAGCAGCCATCCATGGTTTACCGTTGGATACTTTTTCTACAACTACACATCGACGACCTCCCTGACTTGATGTTCCTGGTAAACGCACTGGGACTAGAACCTGTGCCTTTGGTAGGAGAACAGTTCTTCTAGAGCAGTAAACATTCCCACTAATTCCTCCTTCCATAGGAACCTCATCAAATCTAGTTTTCAGGACTCCAACTTCCATGTCAATTTTATAACCATGGCACCTCATAAAATCTAGTCCGATAATACAGTCGTCAATTATGTCGGCAACAATCACTTTATGTCGATAAATGTGCTTGCCGATTCTTAAATCCACTCCTGTCTCCCCCTTGATGGGAATATGCTGGCCAGTGGCTGTAAGCAGCTGTAGATGCTTCGGTTGGACTACACGACCTCGAGTCAGGTGTTTCAGAAGCCAAGAATTAATCACCGTCCGAGAAGCTCCGGTGTCGATAGTAAGGTTACATGGTATTCCACCAATTTCTCCCTTGACGACCAGACTATTCCCGTCGTTGACTTGTGAGATCACTACTGGGACATTTCGACCACCAGCCAGCACTCGTCCCTTAGTCCTGGCTCTTACTCGTTTCCCTGCTGCGGCTCTGGTCGTACAGAACCCTTATTCCTGGTCACAGGGGATTCATCTCGTTCTCTCCTGCTGCTTCTTTTCGGGCAACTAGTTTGTATATGGCCACGTTCTCCACAATGGTAACATCGTGGCCCAAACTCCCGACGAGGTGTAATCGGCTCCCTTGCAGATATCTCACGTAGCTTATACGATCTTGATGGATCTTGGCGTACAGCTTCAACTTCTAGGGCATGAGCTACGGCATCCTTAAGGCTTTCGTGGTGCCCTAGTCGTACTGCCGCCCTTACTTCCAAATCCCGGATCCCATCAACAAATGCCTGCACCAGCATGGTTTTTACTAAAGAGTCAGCTGAACGTTGGTATGCCTTTCTGACCAGCTTTTCAATTTCCAGGGCCCATTGTTGCAATGTCTCATTACGTCCCTGCGTTCTGTCTTTCAGCTGAGCTCGATAGACATGTTCTAGATGACTGTCTCCGTAACGGGCTTCTAATGCTTCTAGAAGCCGGTCATAAGTTTGTTCTTTTCCAAGAGCTTCTAGAATTGTAAGAGCCTCGTCACGAAGTGCCAGCGTCAGAGCCGTCATCGCTTGCTCCTTGCTCCAACCGTTTGCTTTGGACACGGACTCAAACTGTAGCTTGTACGCCGCCCACGAAGATGTACCATCAAAAGGAGGTGCCTTAAATTTTCCACCTCCCGGCACAGATATCTCAGGTGATATGCCGGTGGTACTGATGCCACTAACTACTTTTAATTCAAGTTTCTGGAAGCGACGCTCGACCGCTTCCTCTACAACATGAATCTTGTTCTCCATGTCACTGAGCTTCCCTTGGACTTCGTACATTTCTTGCTTCCATTCAGTAGCAGCCTTGTGCAACTCTTGAAGAATCAATTTCGACTGATCTTCTTGTTTCCGCGACTGTTCTTCTTGTTTCCGCGACTGCTCCTTCAGGAGAATCAGAATAGTTCTGAGGTCTACGTCTTGAGTACTCTTAACCTGCAAGCCAGACGGACCGGGCTTAGATGCAGTATCCTCACATGCTGGAGGCTCTTCACGTACTGCAATATCCTCCTGCGCTGCAGGTTCCTCACGTGCAGTTTGGCTCCGGGTCACAACTCCTTTTGGCTCGGTCTCGTTGTCACGTGGCGTTATACCCATTTTCTATCCCGCTTCTGACACCAAATGTTACGTTCGTGGGGTGGGTTTTCTATAGAAAATGTATAAATAAGCCACTAATTAAAACTGACACTTTAATTACTAATTAAAGGAACAAACACCAAACTAAAACAGTAATCACACACTTAACACGTCACACTGATTCACTCTCAAACTCGCCGTTAGAATCGCAGTTTTCGCTCTTGATGTTATCTCTTCGCTGTCTCAATTGAAAACTACCCCTCGGCCGGGTCATGCTGTGTATTTTTACCAGCCACTCAAATCTACAAAGTACGAGAAGATTCGACTCTAGAAAGTTCCCGAGTTAGGTGCGCGAACATTCTAGAGTATCGCTGTCTCTTTCTACAGGTTTCTCTTTCACACCCGTCCAGAATGTTCTCTCTATAGCTGTCTCATTCACATCCTTCCAGAACATTCTCTCATGCTGTCTTTATCTAATAGTGCTTTCTCTTTCACTCCTATGGGAAATTTAGCTATATACCGATTTGTACTTGAGAGGCCCAAAAGGGGTCCTGAAAACGCCTGAAAACGGGTTTTCAGGTTATTGCGCCATCCGATAGAGGGTATCCTGAAACGGCCTGAAAACATGTTTCAGGCGCCTGAAAACGACGGCATCTGGGGTGAATATTTGATTTTGTAGTATGTGAAAGAGGACCTTCTGAAACGGCCTGAAAACGCATTTCAGACTGCTGAAAATGCTTCTAACGTGTCAAAAATCACATTTGTAATTTTTATCATGCCACCGGCGTAACAATATTTTGGTCAAGATTACGATGAATGTTATGTTAATTTTTTTTTAATTTGATGTCGAATATCTCGGCCATTTTTGATTTTGGGGAAAAATTTACTGGGTTGCAACAAAAAAACCCACTTTGCTATACTCCAACCCATTTTAGCAAACATTTTTAGGCTAATGGTAAATTTATTAGTTTACTTTGTTGTTAAATATTCTTTTGCCAAAAATACCTCTTATAAAATGATATTTTATTTGTTAATTATTTGGCTAAGATAATAAATTGTCAAAGATGTTTTTGTAGAAAAAAGGATTTGCCGAAATATAATTTTGCCAGTAGTTGGTTGCCAAGTGTAAATTTGTGAAACAATTTTTGGTCAAACGACAGGATACCATTCAAAACGAATTTCGTTTAGAATTCGCTCGTTTGGTGAAAATCTCAAGATTCCACATTTCGAACCTCTCGTTACGCTCGTGGTTCAAATTTGAACTATTTGGTTGATGCGGTAACTTATTTGCACCCTTGTTAAACAAATAAAGATAACCACCTTATCCGTAAGCGCCTCCATATTGTTTGTCCCTTTCGATCTTATCAATATATCTATTAGACCGAAAGGGATAAACAATTACCAATTAAGTGACGTTTATGAATTAGGGAACAAGTTAATTCAAATGTGAGCTTACAACTGAAACATGATAAACTTTTTTGCGTACATAAAATTATACAACCTGCAACGAAAGTTCCTCCACTATAGAGGTTTTTTTAAAAGACTTGCCTCTATTGCCACAGACATAAGGCTTCTTTTGACTGTTGTCATGTGACAGGAAGCGGTTCTGTACCGGATTTCCCGGAAGACTGGCTAGCTTATTATTCTAACCGTGAATATATTACCGGGTAGCTTGGATGAAACGCGACTGGGTAAGCTGTAACGAGAGTGACCATTTCGTCGTGTTTATATAGGGTGGGCCAATGATAAATGCATTTTAACAAAGGAGGTCCAGACAAAAGTGAATTTATCTTTGGCCCTATCTATATAATTATGACGTATTTTTAACCCTTAGTTCCGTTTTTGCCATTTTGGCTACGGAACCCTAAACAGTGACGTTCAGTTTTATTTTCATTAAAGCCCGTAATTATGTAATTTTACAATGAGGGTTTTTGATACTTTTTCTGCCGCTATGGGGAGGTGAGATGGCAGCACTGAGCCGACCGCTTAACGAACTGTCAAAATAAATACGCGCATTTAATTTTCAACATATTTATAGGTTTATTTATTCTGAAAACCATTACTTTAGGCATATTGTTACCTAAAATAAATAAATAAAATAGTTCCAAGTCAATTCTCATGAAATTAACAAAGTTAAAGAAATTATTTTTAATACCAGTGACTTTGCGCGCCTGTTTTATAGCTCAGTCTTCAGTTCGATGACCGTGTAATAGTCGTAATCCATTACAAAATCAATTCTCTTCCAAATAAAATAGAATTTCAATATTTTAGGCTCAGGTGCCTATGAATAGTATGAATTTGACAGTTGTCGAGACCAGGTGCGTACGAAGCGCCGCCTGGTGGCAGAAAAATTATCGAAAACCCTCATTGACTCTACTCTAAGCGAAGTGCCATCATATTTCTACGAATAATTCAACGTGAAAGCAACTGGACATGATCCGCCGTGACGGAAGTTTTTGCCCGATTTCCCAACGGCACGCTTTTAATTTTTTAAAAGCCAAATTATACTCGAATTACCCGTTTTGGATAAGAATTTTTAAAAATATTGAAGCTGAAATTTTAATTTATGATTTTAACGTGCTGTGAGAGAAACTGATTTATAATGGAACAATATTCTTGCCCTTAAAAGACGTGACTTACATTTAATGAGGGGTTAATCAGTTGCGCTTCTGGCCCATTCTAGCACTTGTTGTATAATGAGACTCAAAACGCGTAGGAATTAAATAATGAGAAGGTGATTGGACGTTTAATAATGACCTTATGATTCTGAATAGAAATAACATAAAATTTTGAAAACAATAAAAGTGGGGGTCCAGGCGAAGCTCAAACATTCTGACCATAAACTCTAAAGCAGCAGGCCTGTTCAGTTCTGTGTTGTTATTCGTATAGTGCCTCTCATTATGCAACAGTCATATAATAGTCAAGGATCGGACTTCGGACAAACGCCCGTCATTTTGAAAACATAACCCTGTTCCGTACAGCAGAGACTTCCTTACTTAAGGTCAGTGTGGGTATTTCCGGCATATTTTATTTGTTAGGAAAGTCCGTCATGTTGTTGAGTTAGGGGTGAAAATCATTTGGTAGACGGACTTTTCCTATAGACGTTATAATCCGCATTGACCTTATTTTTATGTTTTCAAAATGACGTGCGTTGTCCTATCCTTAATAATTACGACACAGTAAGTGCGAGAAAAATATGAAATTCTAAACGAGGCGATAAATTAATACACGACCGAAGTGCGTAAAAAAAGCATCATCTGTAAGTACTGATACTAACTATTTTCCTTTCCACTTCATATCGCCGCTATACTTCGCATCTGCAACACTCACTAGATGAAAAAAAACAACCGTATTCAAAGTGGAAGAAAGGCGCTATTTCACTGAATTTATTGCTGTAGTTACGACGACGAGTAAGTTAGCGACGATATTAGCATTAAAATATCGAAATGTCACCCCGATGTAGTGTATCTCGCATTTCACGGATTTCTTGTTTATTTTGGCGTTCCTGACAAACTTCGAGATTATAAGTGGGTGCTCATCGTTTGATTACTTTTCTGTCGTCAAAGCAAACATGTTTCCCTAAACGCCTCTGCTTAACTTAATAGGGTTGTCAATTATCAGTTTTTGTTAACTCTTTTTGTTTTATACTTGTTTTTGTAATCTTGTTGTGTACCTATGTAAAAATGTTCAAACAATAGTATGCACATTTTTTAAAGATACGCAATAGATATTATTTTAGTCTCTTCTAGGCTATGGCTAAAGTTCTTTTCCCTGTTGCTTTTTTAATGCATACTGTAACTATAAATCGGTGGGTCAACGAGTTAAAAAAATATCAGATTTGTATTAGTTCATTTATGTTTTGTTCTTTTCTATTATAGGCAAATGTCAAAGTGGATAAGGATAAATGATCAATTAACTGATGACGCTATGAAAGACGATTATGAATTACGGCAAACTCGTCATCAATAATTCTACTAATTTAACCTAGCCAGTTGCAAAGAAGCATACGACGGCTTGTATGAGGCAATAATTTTATTTAGCATTGTATACACTGCTTAATTTATGTTATTTAATTAATTCTCGGCTACTATGAAATTCCTAAAGCGGTGGCTATCTCTATTATTTTAAAACTTTGTAAGTTACAAAAAAATATTAAGCTATTTTAACTTTCATGCGACATAATAACTATAATTACTATAAATACGCGCGACATATTTCGGAGAGCCTAGGTCTCCTTTATCAAGCACTGATCCCACGTTCACAAATAACGTGAGTTAAACCGTTTAATTATATCTATAATTCATCAAAGTTATTTTTTTCAAATTTAGATTTTCGGTTTGAGAGTTTCTGTCAGAGAAGTAATAGTGCGCTTGGTAATCACTAATTCATACAGAGGTTCGTTTAATAATAATTTATTCTACAAGTTGACAACCTTACACAATCGAGTAAGTTTAGTAATCGGATTGCTTTTTCAACTTGGAATGTTGTAAATAAGTTTAACTTGCCCCGGGGATATATGTATTCGATATTCTACGTGAGATGTTGGAGCTATTTTGTTGTGCTTATTTTGTTTATTAGTTTATATCGAGTTACTTAGTTGTTTATAGTAGATAGTACTGGCTGGAGTGGCCGAGTGGTTTAGGCATCAGTCGCGAAAGCAGAGGACGTAGGTTCAAATCTCACCTGTTGGTAGATTTCCGTATTTTTTCTTATGACATCTAACATAAAAAAAACGCTTAATTAAAAATACTATACTAAATTAATATATTTAAAAAAGCTGAGTACATGGGATCGATCTCCACCTCAGACGTTACTGAACTTACTATTTTTCTTTTGTAAGGTAAGGTGGCTTAAGATGAAACGGTTTTTTTTAATGGGGTACGTCAAAATGTGCCACAAGGACGACATTTTGTCTTACCCCATTAAAAACCGTTTCATTCTACCCCACGTTAGCGTTACGATATATAATATTTATAAAATATAGTCCACAGTAGTCGGACTACTTTAAAATACAAATCAAAGTATGTAATAAAATAATGTGTTTTTTTTTCACAAAAACTCGCGTCTCGCGTCGTTTTTTGATATGATATTATTATTGAATTGACATAATGCACGTAATAGTCTACCTACGTTAGTAAAATCTAATGTATTATTAACTAAATTCAAGCATTAGTTACTAAATATGGACGTCAACATTAAACTAAGCACTAATATAAATTGGTTCCTTTATACAAGATTTATTTTGCTAAACCAACTCCCACTGATGTAGCAAGCGTGATAGACTGCCTCACGCATACTGAGTCAACGTTACTTGCTAACTCATGGTACGACTACTGTTTTCTCTTTGTAACATTTTAGAATTCATTACAAAACTTGTTATTATCCAATTACTGTAAAAATGTCAGCCATCAATCTTTCAGGCAGGAAGTTATAGTATTGATTTATTGAAACACGCTTCCGATTAGTAAGGCCACGCTTTGGTATAAGCAGGCAGAATTTGATATAAAAAAAAAATATATTGCATATGAAAATATACAATAGGCGGACTTAACGCCTTCAGATATGGCCTACCAGTCAACCATTTTCAATATAATTATGTAAAATGCTCGCTGGCAACCATACACACCGTTTTGATGTTTTTCTGCTCGCGGTTTTGAAGTAACAAACAAACACATTATTCCATTTTACATAAAGGGTCCACAAAAAGAAAATGCCTATACTCTGTTTGGTTTCAGAGTACAATCGATTCCAATTTTAAAAGGAAAACACTTCTTACTTTTAATAGGATAATGTGCGCTCTCAATTTCATATTGGCTAACTAGACAATTAGACATATCGACGGCCCCTACGTAAGTTGTCGTAACTTGAAATTTGGGTTTTTCTTTTTATTTCATAAAACATTATATCTTTTAGCAATGTTTCCGTTCCACGAAGAAAAAATTTAAAAAACCTATTACAAATAGGTTTTTGACACCCGAAAATTATCGTAACTTAAAAAAGCACCGTCGTATACTGTAGTAAGTGTACTTACGATAGTTAATACGGGACGGCCACCCGCGCTCGCGCAGCGTAAGTGCCAGTTACGATGTTATACGCGGTGGGGCAGAGGTTTTTCAAGAGCGATATTTTTTTACCAAAAACTAACAACTAGATGAAACAAAAATGGATAAACGATACATTTTATTCGATAAAAGTAAGACACTACATCGGAAACAAACTCAAAGTAACTGCGAGACCAAAATTAATTTTCGAAACGGCCGTTGTAGTTAAACAAAATGTAGTCTGAGATGAAATAAAAGACGGTTCAGAAATAAAAAATATTTAAAACCACTAAGCAAAGTTAGCAATCTGTTCGAGTTCACTCAGAAATCAGTTGTGAATTTATTAGTATGGATGCTGACAATTTTTTAATAATACCGGTGAATACTGTAGTAAGTTATCACTTACCACAACTTACTTCGGAGTTGAAGATCGGTGTTTTGTCTTAAGTTTAACATACTACTATTTACGTTGGATTTTATTATTTTTTTTGTGTTGTATGTGTACTTGAGACATTTTTCGTCGGAAATTGTTTTTAAATTTCTATTGTAAGTGATATTTAAGACAGTATGCGCCGGATCAAATACAGAGTTACTACAATTTACAATTATAATGTCAGCGTATTACAATAATTTTTGCTCATTATACAGGTTCGCCGCTTCTTTTTGAACCAAACGATATATAAATGCATAAGTCATTGTAATGAAACGGCATTTTTTGTGATAGTGACGACGACAAAATAATCATATCATTTACATTATTAAACACTGCAGCAGTTGGTGGGTTCATTTATGAGTATTTAGTCATCATTCATCAGTAAAGTCATCGTCTGTAGTTTGAAGATTTGACTGCTGACTGAAAGCGACAAGACTGTTCTTTAAGAACATAATTACGTTGAAAAAAGCTTGATATCGATCTCATAATTATGATGTAGTTGAAGCTGAAGGCATTTTTGCTAACTGATTTTTTATTATGTCTTTGCACTGTGAGAGAAGTCATTAATCTGCCATGTCTATAATTATAATTTCAAAACTACGTTCCTAATGCTGAATGAAAGACTGTTTTTGTGTACTAAATAAATGCACAAAATTATAATAAAACGGCTAAACTCATGTATATTCGGTAAATATAAAAAGTGGATAATAAACAGATGAGCACCAAGCAGCTCGCTGAGCCCGTTGGGATAAACGGGTTGAGGGTGGACTTGCGCCGGCACTGATGCCATGTCCGACTGCGGGTTTATGTCACCGAACACTACGTAACAGATGATAAGCACACGAAGTCACTGTGTGCACAAAACCATCATTATTAGCTCGGAGATTATCGGCTTCTATGCCGTTGGCTCAGTCCAGCTCCCATTCCGATTAAAATTACTCTTCATCGCTCTGTATATCTTCCGTGGCAGGTAGCATCTTTATCGTACCAGCATCCTCGCTTTACCAAAGCGTTTAGGAAATGCAATGTGCCTTTATCGTATGCGTCCACCACAGCCGAGCTATATCTATCTCCCTGTCCTTGACACTCCGAATGTGCTCCGAGTCTTGTAGACCCATTACGACTTTCCTTACCGAAGTCGTACGGTATCTCATAATCACCCGAACAGGCAAGTGAATTTCCGTCCTTTGGAGATCGTAAGAAGTACTCATATTGGTATGAGGACGCAAAATGGTCTTAATGCTACACCTTCGGCGTAATAGGCGTCCAATTCCGTTTGTCACTCCTGTAATACGAGGCAAGAATGATGGTGCCCTCTCTACTGTGTGGTGATGTCGAAACGTCCCTGAGCTCCTTGTACGCAGACTTTGTCTCCAACCATATCTGTTCCTCAAGCTCTCCAACGTCTCGTCTCGTCTGACATGTTGCAACATTTCTAATAGTTTAGATAACAGGAGGTAATAAATAGGAGATGCCTGTGTCCAGCAGTGGACCGAAATAGGCGAATGATGTGATGTGAATAAAAGATATAAACACATTTCGCATGTATTGTGAATCACAGAACCGCGAGGACAGGATTGCGAGATAATGGTATAAGCCAGTTAGCAGGTAGCTTTTCTATAGACTTTTTGTGACAGACGATCATTCTGACCTAGTATTAATAACCCATCAAGAAAACGAAGTGTCCCATCCACCTCTCTCTTAAATGTGAACTTTATTCTGGGATGCATCTTATTAAGATCAAGTAACACATCAACAACTCGTAACACAAGAGAGTAACACATCAACAACTCTATCAGGAATTACAGCAAAAACGTCATCCACATTTTGTAACCAGCATCTCGGCCTTTTCGGACAACTCTTGAATGCCCTCTGCTTGAATTTATCCATGAAAATGTTGACCAGTACCAGAACTACATTATAAGAGAACTCTTTGCTTCAATCTGCAAATAATACTCCCCTTGCCAAACAGAATAGCAACTATTCAGGAAATGTTCGATGAATTTCATGTGCACAGTCGTTACGAGCTACAACATCTTAAATTTTTTTTATAGTTTCCAATACTCGCAAACAATGAAGCTACATCAAACTCAACTACATAGTCTCGTCTTCATTCAACACGACATTTTCCAAAAACTGTACAAAAACACTTTACCTGATCTATTTTTCATAATAAAACATTCAAAAAAACTATTCACCTGCTTAATTTTCTCAAAATATTCCATCAGGGTTCCATAAAAATAGTATTAAATTGTTTGTTAAAAGGCATAATATAGTAACTATTAAAAAGTTTTTATAATGTGTCCGCAAAATATTGTTGTAAATAACAGATACGACAAAACTTACACGCATAATTCCAACGTATCTTGTATTATGTATTACTTACGATCAATGATCATTTATGACCACCGGCGTAAAGTGAAGTAAGTAATACATACCACAATTTTTAGATTCTCTTCTCCGTCATATACTGTCGTAAGTGCAATTCCGGCAAAAATATGAAATATATCAGAGAAGTAATTATATCACTATAAAGATAGTATCTTTGTTATTGATTATGCCAATTTTCAAAGCAATCCATTGAACTATGTGACTACCGTACACATTTCAAACTTTAAAGTGCTCTCCTGTAAACTTGCCATTTTCGACTTACGACAACTTACGTAGGGGCCGTCGATATTATTTTGTTCGCTGGCAACCATACATACACACTAGATACGATTTAGATTTTTTAGATTTAGTACCCGCAGTTTTGAAGTAATCTATACGATTTTCTACAACATAGTGGTTTATCTTGTCCTACAACATTTGTTTATTATTTCATTTCCATGGATCCTTAACATCATGTTAACCAATATCGCTAATCGCTTGTCGCATGCACTCGACACCGCCCGCTGCACGCACGGTTTAGTACCACGCGGTGCCTATCATACTCGCTTTATGGCTATATTAACTCTACTAGCTTTTTTTCAGTAATTTAATACTATGTAATTTATGTATTTTCAGTAAAAATATATTTATGTTTTTTCAGTAATTTATAACTATTTAAGTACGCATATTCAAGACTAAAGCGGCCAAAAAGTTAAAAAACCCAGAAGTACAGGGGTCAGTCCCGAATATATTATCATGCCATTCGGGATTGAGACCTCGCTAAACAGCTGGTCGACACCGGTGACCGAAGAGCTGGCAGCTTCCTCGCGCAACGAATTAGTATTGCAATACAGCGGAGAAATGCTGCCAGTATTCTCGACACCATGCCAAAGGGGGCCCCTTTTAATTATTTTAACCCTTAGGCAAAAAATATGCCAAAACATCCAAATATGTGTTGTTCTTGTGAACATCCTTCCAACTGTAATTTACACCTTTGTATGTAACGTGCCGTGTGGTGACGGCATGAAGAATACATTTGTCACCACCCTAACTCCTGCGGGTGTCGTAAGAGTCGACAAAGTCAAAGTCAAATAATTCTTTATTCAAATTGGAATAGCAACAAACTCTTTTGAATCGTCTAGGTATTGAAACTACTTCCGGTTCGAACCCTACACCGTTGACCCAAGAAGAACCGGTAAGAAACTTGGCGGGAATTATTTTTTCAAACAATCATGGTACATCTTGCAACTAACGACTAAGGGATTGAAGTGTCACTGGCCATTTTTGACAACGATTGATTATGGGCAGCAGTGTCATTATAGTGGACACATTACTGCGATCGCCAATCCGCTTGCCCAGCGTGGCGATTATGGGAATTTACCTCCTAATGCGTCTATACGCATAGTTAATAGGAGGTGTGATGGTGTGATGTAACGTGTGGTGGACCTCGAAAGGGCTTCCACGGAAGACCAGCGTCTAGGTATCCAAAAGGCTACCTGACGATTCAAAAGTGCTTATTGCTTTGCCTACTCGAATAAAGAATCGTTGGACTTTGACTAATTTAGATTTGATTTGATTCAAGTTACTTAACTGGTTCCGCGTTAGTCACTCTTCGAGTCAATTGGAATTGCGAAGCTTCCTTTGTTTTATTTTACCGCAATTATCGGAATAGTGAGGTTGGAACTGGCAGCATTTATAAATCCTGCACATTACCGTAAAAGAGAACTAACTCATATTATGTGCGTGCGATTGAATCTCTTAATGCTATAGGCATACGTGTTAAAATAGCATTGAGTTGTTTTGTACATGTCGAGTAGTGGCTTTGAACATTTTGTATTTAACTGACGTTGCTGGTTTTTAGAAATAAATTATAAAAATGTTGTAACAAGCGTATTGATATTTTTTCCTTCATACATTAAATTAAGAATTATTATAAATTTACTGTGTCAGTATTCAAATATGAGCCCTATAGGTTTAGCAATTCGCATCCAGCTATTATTTAGTAAGGATCTTGTTGGATCTAGATTCAATTCGGATGCGATGCATGTTGACAACTATTTGTAATTATGAAAGTAGCGAGCTCTAGAAGATCAGAATAATATCAGTATCAGAGTAAGATCAGAGATTCTTAAATTAATGAAAGCATTCAAACATAGGGCCATGCAATATATTGATTTAAACTTTCACGATTATCACTCTAAAATAAAGACAAACGTGTCTTAATCCCCGTTAAGACCCGCGTCCCCTGTATGACCCGTTTCTCTGTAAAATGTAGGCCATGCATTTTGCAGTTTTCAGTACAATCAGTAGGTACTTAAACATATTTACATGATCAAACGAACTTACCTGAAGTGAAGTTCGATCATAATTATCCTGTCTTCGCCGAAGAGATTTAAATCATTTACAAAGTAGTAGTAGCCTATGCTACGCGCAAACCTAATCGCACAAGTTTTAGAGTGTAGAGAGAGAAAAAACAAGTTCTTTACTCCCTCCACTATCCCACCCGACAAGCCAGGTCGATTCCACTGCCAGCGTCATTCTTTTTAGAGCACGAAGAAGAAGCCAACATCGCAACATTGATAATTAGGGAAGAAGTGTACGCAATGTGACCTTCCTGGGCAGGGTGGGTAGTTCAATCTCTTCGGCGAAGACAGGATAATTATGATCGAACTTCACTTCAGGTAAGTTCGTTTGATCATGTAATTATCCTGTCTTCGCCTTCCGAGATTTAAATCATTTACAAAGTAGATGTTCAGAGAGCAATCAACGTTGCTTAGTAAATAAATCACCAAAAAATAATCATTTGTTTATTTGATAATAATCCACAATAACAGTTGGTAATCAATAATATCAATCACAAATAAATTACAGTAAATCCAGGTTTACTGGGGCAATAATGAATCAAGTAAGTTTGTTTCTGAGCTAACTATAGGCCTATTATAGAAATTCGCAAAGGCAGTTGATCGCTCAGTCCAACCAGCTGACTTTCGAATCACATCGACGCTCAGACCAGCACGCGAGGCAGCTGATGTTGACGCGTGCCTCGTGCTGTGAGCAGTAAAAATCGAAGTGTCTATTCCACTCTCTTTGAGGGTCTGCTTTATCCAACGCCCTAGACTTTGCGATGAAGCAGACCTGTGCGGTTTCCTATAGGTTAAAATGAGACGCTCCTCCGTATTTGGTCGTAACGATGACGTTACTAAGGTGTACTTTTGTAAGACTGAGGCTGGACAAATTCCAGGTCGAGAGCGGAAAAAAGGTAATTTTAAAATTGGCTGAGCTCTGCCGATTGACGAGGTTTTAATTAAATTATTAATACTAATGACTATACGATCTTCGAATACTTTTATATTTGATATTTTTATAAGGGATAACGTCTGCATTCTCTGACCTGTTGCAAGTGCTAGCAACATGACTAACTTTTTTGACAACTGCTCTAAATTGATTGTATCATTGTCTAGATTTTCTACGTAACTTAGAACTACGTTAACATCCCATGTACAGGTATAACGTGGGAATGTAGGTTTTAAGCGAAAGATCCCTTTGAAAAAACGTTTTAGGCTCAAATCATCACTTATTCTATTCGAAGATATTAAAGAGATTGCCGACCGATGACTATTTAGTGTGCCGTACGATGATCCTTTTTGAAAACAATCCGTAAGAAATTCTAATAAATTGGATACTTTGAAATCATAGTAATCTACATTTTTCTGAGAACAGAATGCCCACCATAACTTAAGGCTAGACGTGTATTGTACTTTGGTCTTCGCCGAAATTGACGAAAGCATGACTTCTAATGCCGTTTCAGGGACACATTGTCTACGGAACCCTTCCCGCATAACACACACGCTACCAGGGAAAGGTGCCGGTGTAGCGGGTGGGTTGATCTGAAAGGACAAGAAAGAAGATATTTACTAGGTGTAAATATTATAGTTTCTTTGATACAAAGGGACATGTAGAATGGGTACCACGGCTGAGATGGCCATTGTGGGACAACTACAATACCTGTTGCCTTATCCGAGACTATCTTTTTTAAGGTTTTTAATATCAAGGCAAACGGAGGAAATGCGTAAAAGTAAAATTGAGACCAATCAATAGTAAACGCATCAATGTTATACGCAAAAGGATCTTTTTTCCAAGACATATACAGGGCACACTTTGCATTTATGCGAGAGGCGAATAGATCTATACTCGGCTCTCCAAACCACTGTATAATTCTATCAAATTCCTGCGTACCTAACTCCCATTCCGTGTCAATATTTAATTTTCTAGATTCGCTATCAGCCTCGACATTAAGCGATGAAGGAATATAGGAAGCAAAAATAAAAATTTTCTTTTCCTCACACCAATTCCAATTTTTTTTAGTAATTTTGTTTAAATGGGGATATTGTACACCCCCCATTCTATTTATGTATGAGATTGCTGTTGTATTATCTATACGCAAAAGGATTTGACAATTTGTTTTATTATTAGCATATGTTATAAGTCCGAAATAAGCTGCCAACAGTTCCAGATAATTTATATGATTGATACGTTCTGTGGTAGTCCAATGACCACCAGTTTTGTTAGAACCACACAATGCTGCACCCCAACCTGTTGTTGAGGCGTCAGTGTAAATTTCGAGGTCATAGTTTTCATCTCTAATTGGATTGGTGGTCACTAAAATGTTATTCTTCCACCACAGAAGGTCATCATGTAAATTGTCGGCTACTTCCATGAATGAGTCATAATTCTCCTTATTATTGAGTAAAGCAAAGTACTTGGCTCTTTCTAGTGACTTTGTGTGAAGCCATCCGTATGCAACTGCTGGGCATGCGGCGGTGATGGAGCCCAAAATACGAGCAAAATCACGAATACGCATTCTGTTTGATTTAAGTACCTAATCGAATTATATGTTGCAAAATTGATTGTCTCTTTGTGTCTGGTAATCGTATAGACATTGTCTTAGAATCTAACAAAAAACCTAAGAATTTACAAGTGGTTTGGGGTTCCAGATTAGATTTTTGGTAATTGATCACAAATCCTAATTTAGTCAAACATTCAATGGTAATTTTTGCGTTTTTTAAACAATCTGTAGCAGAGTTTCCCAAACACAATATGTCATTCAAATACCTAACTGAGAGCAGACCTTGAGATCTTAAATATGCAGCTACAGGTTGCAAAATCTTTGTAAATATGTATGGTGCCGATGAAATTCCGAATGCAAGGCAAACAAATTCGTATAGACGGTTTTCAAAATAAAAACGTAAGAATTTTGTATGACTTTCGTGAACAGGTACTAAGAAATATGCTTCCTTGAGATCTATATTAATCATGTGACAACCTGGAGACATTAGCTTAGTAGCTGTTCTTACATCTTCCATTTTGAAGTGTTCTGTGTGTATATACTTATTTAATTTCTTTAAATTCAGGATAAATCTTTTGCTACCGTCACTTTTAGGAATTAAAAAAATATCAGAGATAAATTGGCCTGCTACAGGATTACAACGCCTAATAGCGTTTACTTGCATTAAGTGTTGTATTTCTTTATTCATGTCAGTTAATTCGTTCGACGTAAAGGATCGTCGTGGATAATCAGTAACGTTTTGAACAGGCTTCAAAATGAAAGGGATTTTATAACCGGACACAGCGGATAGTATAAAATCATCATCCGTAATTAATTTCCAATTATCCAGAAAATATTTTAAGCGCCCGGCATGTACCTGACATTGTGCAGCTAGTGCCGATGACTGGTTGAGGAGCGTCGTGCAGGTGGAGGTTGTCGGCGTGTTGACGATGGGGGCTGCCGGCGGCTCGACGGAGGCGGCGGCGGCGGTGGTGGTGGAGCTGCTCGCTTGCGACCTTGGTACTGGTATGCCGGGGCTGCTGCTCTCGGTCCACCGAATCGGTTTTGATGTTGATATGAGTGGCTCCCTCGCTGATACCGCGCTCCTCGGAACGTCGATGGACCTCTGACGTTTAAATTAGATGAAGATGATGGTGGCTGAATTAACTGCCCTGTCTTTTTTATGCCGCAAGAGTCCTTCACCAGATCGCCCAATTTCTCTCCAAAGAGGAAAACATCTCTTTTTCTGTCTTTGAAAGGCTCCGCTAAGGATTTATCTATTAGCGGCATGATGACAGAGCGGCGGGTATCAGTTTCCATGTAATGGGAATCGGCTAAAAGAATTCCCGCATCATTGAGTGTTCGAATAACATCGGGGATATCTGGGGTTCGTTTCAAAAGGCCAGTTAGCGCCTTGCCCAGCGCTGAAAGCCCTTTGCCGAGCTGGTCCTGTTTTGCGAGCAGTCTTTTATCCCGCAGCTTACATGCTTCGGCCAGCATGGCTCCAATTTCCGGGTTTAGAGATGGGCTTTTAGCCAGGGGAACGTTTTTGGGAAATGGGTATTTTTTTAAAAGTTCTTCCTTTTTTTCTTTTTTAAGGCCTTCCAACAAAATTTTTTGGAACCTTGCGGCGACGTCGGCTTGCAAATCATCGCCAAACTCGAGAGGATCCGATTCTACATTACCCAATTCTTGTAATAAACTAGGGTTCAAAGTCATCTTCTACAACATTCTCCTTCAATTCTTTGCCGTCACCACTTACCGCGGAGCCTGGGCTGGCCCATGCTGTGGTATCAGTAACCTCACTAACATCCTCAAATGCGACATGCCTGTACGAATAATCGTTATACTCAACATCGTGAGTTTGTTGTTCTTCGGTGTTGGCGACCTCCGTTATGTCTTCCATTGCATTCGGTGTGTGGTATCCATCATATAACACCTCATTATATTCGGTATGCTCTGAAATAGGAGCGAAAAATAAATAAATTTTATTGAGGGTAGATTTTTCTAATCCACGGAAAAAAATCTAATGTTAATTTCGAGGAAATAAATCTTAATAGCGTATTTCCGATGAATGCAACAAAAATACTTTACTTTAAACATAATGCCCGACGAATGCAATGGGTTTCTTGAAATAATTATGAAAATTTCGTCCGAAGAATACAACGGACGTGAATTTTTGTATTTACGATGAATGCAACGGAAATACTTTACTATAAACATATTGCCCGATGAATGCAACGGGTTGAAAAATATCATCCGAAGAATACAACGGATGTGATTTTTTGTATTTCCGATGAATGCAACGGAGATACGTGCTAGTTTGATTCTTGTAGAATAATACCCGTTGAATGCAACAGGATTGACAAAATGCATCCAATTACCTTCGTTTTGCACATCCAGTTGATTTGACGCTTTGTTTTGCGACTTCTCTAAGCGTCGCTTACGCTTTGCCTCGATTTTTTGCTCATACATTTTTAGTTTCCTCGTCCATCTTTCTTCTTGAGATTCGCCATGCGATCGCTTCGACATTTTATTTTTTACTTTTTACACTTGTGCGAACGCCGCGCGCGCACGGACAAGAATGACGCTGGCAGTGGAATCGACCTGGCTTGTCGGGTGGGATAGTGGAGGGAGTAAAGAACTTGTTTTTTCTCTCTCTACACTCTAAAACTTGTGCGATTAGGTTTGCGCGTAGCATAGGCTACTACTACTTTGTAAATGATTTAAATCTCGGAAGGCGAAGACAGGATAATGTTACAAACATGTAGTAAGTAATTTATGAGTGTAATATTTCTGATTATGTATGTTTTATTGTTTCAGGTACGTTTGCTGTATTTACAGCGATACACACTGAGGAACTAATAGTCAAAAAAGTAATCTATTTGATTCATAGTTTCACAATATTTTTTAGGATTGCAAAATATTTGACAAACCTCCTGTTTTTTTTCTATTACAAGCTAATTATAATCACTAAATGCTCAAAAAACATGTCTTATTTAACTACAGAATTTCAGTGTAAAATATCAAGTAAGGCAGTATCCATCGTTATTTAAGACTGAAAATTTTAAGCTGGGGTCTTTGGCGGTAGGTACCTACGCTATAAATTAGTATCGGACTTCGCTCTGCGTCCCTCATTTGTTTCCTAGCCTTGGATATAGGTAATGCAGGTTGTCTAAAAATAAAATATTGTTTGAAACTTTGAACATTGCATAATTAAATTAGCATTAAATGGGTATTTCTCATATAGATTTGATAAAATTCCCATAGGTATCATATCATACTCGTTACAAATCTGACATGACTTGATAACTGACTGTTTTTTAATATCACGCTAACTGTGTGTCCCTAATTTGAAAATGCCCTTATACATAGGGGAGGAAGTTTATGAAAGTGGCCATGTAATATTATACGGCGATACCTAATTCCCACATTGACAAAGTTACGTATCTTCGATCATTTAAGATAGCAAGTTTTGTGCAGGGGTCCAAAGGCGAGTAGTGGTCCATAAATCAATATCGGACGTCGTTTCACGTCCGGACCCGTTATCTGCCCGACGCCCAGGGCGTTATAGAGGTTTGGGCGAAGTGATGTAACAGGAAAACTGAGAAATTTGGTATCCTTCTAGCTAGTTTTTATTTTGATATGAGACATAGACATATGACAGTTATTCATGGTATCGATTTACAAGAATAGTTTGCCTGGGAGCACTAGGCAAAGCCTGTACTGCAGGTAACCAAAATTCGGGATATTTCAGAAAAGATTCTTAAAATTACCTATAAATACATGAATGAACGAAGATTCCAGGAATTTGTGTATACATAAATGTGCATGTGTGTGTGTCTATGCTTGTGTACATGTTGAACAAATTAAACTCTCAGTAACTTCTCTATTTCCTCATGATATATACAGTAATCATCATCATCATTTCAGCCATTTATCGCCCACTGCTGAGCATAGGCCTTCTAGTACGCCACTCATCTCGGTCCTGAGCCAATCTAACCCAGAAGTGTACAGCAATCTTGCGAATGTCGTCGACCCAACAAGTCAACGGACGCCCTGGCTCTTTCATCTGAAATAGGCCACCAATCCGTTTTTGGATTTTAGTCCACCTGCCGTCACTATGTATGGCAACTTGGCAACATGTCCTGCCCAGTTCCATTTGAGTTTAGTAAAGGTATCTATGCGACTTCGGATTTACAGGATATACAGTAATGTCGGTTTCAAGAATGAAAAAGTATTTTAGCGTACTTTGTGCGACTCGTAAATCGTGAAGTAAATAGAGTAGATTTAAGTGCAATACTTTATATTACAGTACGTCTGGCAACTCTTTATCCATCCATACTAATAATATTAATGCGAAAGTAACTCTGTCTGTTATCTAATCACGTTTCAA